>BMAU01014696.1:825000-1015519 GCA_019973935.1 Trichonephila clavipes
GGTTAAAAGTGTATTCAGAAAAAAATACGGATGATCTAAAAAGTATTATGACGTTTTTCACTATGCTTTATATGTTTGTGAGAATACTCATAAAAATATAAATCTTGGCCAAATAATCCTTAAAACCAATCAATTATTTTCCTAATATCATAAAACTATTTATTATTTACGATTTCCCTAAGCGAAAAACGAACACATTAAAGATGGGACGGAACTAATGTAGAACACTAACTATACCAGTAAATTTGAAGGTCAATCAAATGATCAGCAAATGCATTATGCAGCCTGGCTGAAAAGTGAATCATGACTTCATTTTCTTTTTCTATAACTAATGTATAGTATATAACAGTGATGAATTGTTTATCTTCTAAGAATTTGTCTCAGAGCCTATGTTTTTTTCTTTTAACGAGTAATATTTTGTGTTAAAACGTAATAAAAAATTTTCTCATTGAGGAAATACAGCAAATTAAACAAAATGTTTTTTTTTCCTTTAATTTGGTTTTGGGAACAAAGATAGCTATTTGATGACGGAAAAACGCCAGTTGATAAACATAAATTATATCAGTGTTGTGTAATGTTTTTTTATTATGAAAGAAAGTATTTTGTTTTACTTCTCTTTCCGGTTATTTTTTTAAAAAAACATCTTTAAATTTTCGATATGCTTGTGCCCTCCAGGGGGGCGCCCCCTACACTTTGAGAAACGCTGCTTTAGCATCAATGTTTTGGCTAAATACTATCTATGACAAAACTCAATACTCCCCTCCCAAAAAATTTGCTTTATCAATAATAACTGAGCAATATCAGAAACAATTGTCATTCCAAGAAAAGTAAGCCACAGGGGGATGGAAATTAACTCTAATGGAACGAACACATATTGGAACTGCAACAACTGACATAATAACGAGTTGGCAAGGTCTCATATCTTTAGCTGCCCTGCCATCCTTGCATCATTACATATCGTAGTGCCTTTCGACAAGGTCTTAAGCCTCCATGTCTATAGTAATAGACGATCTGGCAAGAGCTGTGCTCCATGTCCATGGCATAATCTAATTCCTCCTGGACGCGGCTTCATTATCATCATAAATTGGCGTATCTTCCTGTCGAGTAACACATAATTTATGACAATATCCTACTTACAGTAGATGCCAATCATTTCCAACCACACGTATAGCAGGGTAACGTGTTACATTAAACTTAAATGATTGAACTCTTGCAGCTAACAACAGTTGCGACCTATATCTTGCTCGCTTTGAAGGAGAGGAAACATTTTAATTATCCTTAATTTATTTATTTATGCAATAATTTTTATTATTACAACAGTATTGGCTAAATATATCCCATTTTTAATAATATTTAGTAAATAATCAAAGCAGCACTGTGTTCTTAACACCGCTCGTTATGAAGCATTATAAAGCGTGAACAAATTCTAGGAGGGTGCCTCTTGGAAAAGCTGGGATGATAAAACTTTTTTCCACATCCCGTTCTGGAAATCACTTCTCCCACTTTTTATATGCATAAAATAATAGCAATTTCTGGGCAACCAATCAGTATCACTATCTTCACCATTCAACTACCAAGGAGGAAGCTGTTTATCAGCTCTCCAGCTTCCACCGAATTTCTGAACTTTGCGAATTTTCCCACCTCTTTGGAAAAGCCCTCTGGCAACTCGCCGCTCGATCAAAAGTCAAGCAGTTAAGTAACAGCATGAAAACATATCCACTTTGGTCACTCGTCATTATAGCGTATCCAGATACGGAACTGAGAGCTGATAGCAACTCATATGCCCATACACCGAACTTTAAACCAATACGAAGCGTTTAATGTGATATTTTCGCCTCGAGTGCCGAGAAACAAAACATGGGGAACATGCAGCTGGTCTACAAATAAGCTACGCTACAAAATAGATCAATTTTATCATAGTCACGAGCCCGCTAACTACAACAACCCGAACAAAACATGAGATATTGTTGAAATTTTAATTGGTATTACTTTCGTATATATTCCCCTCATAGCCAAAATCAACAACGGGCATTAGCCGAATCACAATCAGAATTACAATCTGCAATGACAAAATTCTTAACTCATAAGCAGCAAATGATAATAGGTCATGGACGTGAATTCGTGGGCAACGTTTTTGAGTCCTTTGTTTGAGTTTTGGTGCTGTTGAAGGCCCCCGTTTAGAAGGAGTTGTGCACGTTTAAGCTGTAGAGGTTCAAAATCTTCATGGTGGCGTGTTGTGGAGGGATAACCCATAGTCATACTTATCACTCTTGATGTTTTGACTGAGGCTCAAAAACAGGTGTGACGTCAGAAGCCTTCGTGTAGCTCCAAAATATAGTGTTAATAAAAGAAATCAAACCAAGTCATCAGTAAAGTTATTGCATTCAACTATAATTATGTTTTATGATATTATGATGCAAAATCTAATACCTCATTAAGGAATCATCTGTAAATTTCATTTATAATGTGGTAAACTTTCAATATAATGTTACGTATTCAATTATGTTATGTACAAGAAAAAAAATGGATATTTAAGTTTTTTTTTCAAAATTTCTTACGATTTAACAATTTTTGAAGAAGAAAGTCCTCGCAATTATACATTTTTAGGCTTATTTTATAAGTGCATTAATATATTATAGCTCTTATTTCAACAATAATTAAAAGGGGGCGGAGATATAATTTTATTACAATTTTTTTTATTAAAACCACTAATTGAAATGTGGAAATACCTTTATGTCATCGTATTTACTTTTAGAAAATATTCTAAAGGAAACACATTTACTTTATTAATAAGAGGGAGATAAATAAATGTGATAGTTGATTGTAAAAAATTATTAGCAATTTTCTAGCGTTAAAAATGTTTAGCTTATATTAAAATCTGAAGATAAGAATTATATAAATTAATGAGTGGAACAAAATTAACTCATTCATAAAGAAATTCCGTAAACTACACATTTTTTAAATATAGGGTCCGCAATAAAGATTGTTCGTATTTTAAACAACTCAATAACATTACAACATAAAAACAAAAAATAAGGCATTTTTAAAGTTGACTTAGTAATAAAATTATTTCAACAACACATGCGTGGTTATGTTTATAAAATTCTCTAACAGAGAAATTAATTTTCCTGCATTGAGTTGCATGGAAATAATATTGAAATGTAACGTTTCAATGGATTCAAAAAATCTATCCGTTAAGAACTTTGAATTTCACTACTACAAACAATAAACTGTTGAAACTTTTTTTTAAATGTTCTGAATGCAGTCATCAGCTTGCTATGTTTGTAGCTGCAGTATACACATCAATCTTGTACTTTCTTGTACACACATCAATCTTGTACTGTGTGTTGATATGGTGGGGAAAGTTAGAAGAGAGTTGGGCAGCTCAGGTGTCGTCCTCGTCGATTGTATTTCAAAATTACGAAACTGTGCCGACAGCCCTCGTGTTGCTTTACAGGGCAACGTTAATATCATTCACTCGCGTGTGCGACGCATGAAAGTTTGTGTAAGACATGTAGCAATCCTTATATACTATAAAAAAGTATTTTTATAGCTGTGCGTGTGTAAAAACACAATTTTTGACTCATTATTAAAAGCGAGTGGTAAGAAATCAAAATAACCATTTGTAGAAACTATGACAGCGTTCGGTATATAAACAATTTACAAGACATGGCAAACTTCAGAAACGTTAAGCTCACAAAAATCTTCGGATTTTGTACAAGGTTACTTGTTTTCTTTATACATTTAAACATTTTTTTCTAATTATCTTACTAATTTTAATGATGAGGCAAATATTTCAGTAATGGCCCATAACATTTACTCCACATGGAAAGCACACTTAATAAACATTTTTCCGCCTGCCAATATCTGTCCGGCACTATTCCCTAAATACAACTAATTGTTTTGTAATTTTGAACTCCATGTTCGATATGCAAGTTGATACCATACATTACACATACACGTGACACCAATATAAACGGTACACACCACGTGACTTTCGAGCCCAACAGAACAGTAAAGTCCCTTACTCAAAAAAAAAAAAGAAAAGAATCTAGGTTTTATCGTACAAAACTTACTTTGAACGCGTATATCAAGGCGCCGTGGCTTAGTTGGTTAAAGCGCCTGTCTAGTAAACATGAGATCACGAGTTCGAATCTCGTCGGTGCCTCAGCATGATTATGATTATTTTTATCCTCCAATAAAACAATATATATATATATATATATAATTCCTCATTTTACTGATAAGTTATACTTTTAATGAAATTATTTTAGTTGTAAAAAGCTAATTTTTTAAATTATTTAATTTAACTTAAGTTATCAATATTTTTAAATAACTTGTGGGCATTGTAATCTGCATCATTAGATAAGACACAATTGCCCTTTAGAGCCGATTACTCCCTGTATACCCCAGTTATCGAAAAGTTTAACATGCATCAAATTCTGTAAACCCGGAGTGGGCATTAAGCCGATCGCGATCGACCGGTGGACCCCCAAGACATTTTGGGCTGACCACCTTCATATAAAACGTTAGACGCGCATACTAAAAGAAACAGGTGGTTATCAAGATAATAGAAACACCCATGAAAAAAGAGACACCGTGAATGAAACTGCAACTTAAATTTGAAAGACGTTTACAAGAATTTACTAGATAGAATCAAAAGTTGCATTCATGAGTTACCCATTTAGCAATGTTGTGAAAAATATAACTAAAAAATATGTTACATGTTCTCTTTATCTCTGGAGGAAAATGAAGCTTTTTTTTCTCCTTCAAAAGAACGTAATTTATAAGGAACTAGCTGGTATACCCGTTCTTTGCACGGGTGAATTGAAAATTTAAGCAATACAGACTGAAGGATAAATAAGTTTTTAATAAGTTAATTTTACGTGAATTGTAAATTAAACAATAAAACAACTTTTTGCATTATCTCAGCTGAGCAAAAAACCATGTTTGATAAATTTTAAGTCTGTAAATATAAGAGCTGATAATTTTTTTTTACTTATAACCCCCAGTAACTCTCTTATGGATCGATTTTTGAAATCACATTCCTTCTGCTCAGAAAAATTAACACATTGTTAGAAATTTTGTGTAATAAACGCATTAAAATAATGTAAATAATTTGTATCTGGATGTGTAATACATTAATATTACTTTCTGATGCATTTATTTTATGTTAAATAGCTGTTACCCGCGACTTCATCGACGTGGAATTTAACAAAAAAGTGTTTATTCAATTTGCAGAGTTTACGCAAACTTAATAATTATATATTCCACCTAAAGAAATACCTATGCTATAAGTATAATGTCATTCTTCTACTTTGTGAATCAATGTTTCTTTTTTGTTTTACTTTTTTTTCCTTTGTTTTTTGTTGAGCAAAGTGTGAGAGGGACGCATGGCCTTTGATACTGTCGATGGGGAAGGACTGTAAAATCATTAGGATCAAAGGACATGGATGCAAAATGTCGCAAGTGGAAGCAACCTAATCAAACTGCTAATATAACTGCTAGAAATCGTTGAGATAGAAGGCTCTGCGATCGCCACCCCCACCGCACACTCAAACTTGTACAATCCTTCTTGCAAGACAAACATTTATTTTTACTGCTTTGTGCAGTGTTTGGCAATGAAATAAACAATAGAGGTATGAAATTGGCTTACCTCTATTTAAATGCGGAGCCTTGTGAGAAGTCAAATGACGTAAAACCCAAAAATTTCCTGATTTAAGTTTAAATGCTGTCTAAGTTATAGAAAAATTGACATTGCTCAGTGTTTTTGAGAGAAATGAAATCATTGGAATGATGCAACAGTTCAAAACAGGTTTTACTAACAGTAGGGTGAAACGAATCTGCAAGCAGGGAGAGGGACTCGTGACCTTTGACCCTGCCGATGAGGTGAGGGCTGGGTAGGGTGAAACGAAGCCGCAAGCAAGGGTAAGTGAAGACTGTTAAAATTATTAGGATCGGACATGAATGGGAAATATCGCGAGTCTCAGTAACCTTATCAAACAAAAAAGTTTGATATAACTGCTAGAAACGTTGAGACGGAAGGCTCGCGTTATAAAACAATCCCTATAGAATAAAAATAATCTCTATTGAAAAAATAAATTCCTATTAGAAACGGATTTCACCATTTCATTGGTTTTAAATTTATTTTCGCGGATCCCTATTTTTTTTCTGTAATAAAAGTAGCCTGAGTTATTCCTTATAACATTAGCTATCTGCCAGCAAAAGTTTCGTCAAAATTGGTCCAGCCGTTTCAGAGATTAGCCGGAAGAAACAGACTGACAGAAAAACAGACATATAGACAGACAAATATTTTAAAAATTGATTTTTTCATATAAGTACCGTATATACTTTTAAATGCATTTAGTAAAAAGCTGTTAATTTCAAATTACAAACAGACACTTCATTTTTATTTATATGTATAGGTGTATAGATAACTTTTGGAATCTAATAGACGAAGTAAAGTATCCCTAGTTTTAAAAAAGCTACAATTCATTTAAAATAGTTCTTTCGCTCTACCTATCTGTGTGAATCTACATTTTGAATGAAGAATATAATTAAGACAACATATCATTCCCGTTTCATTGACGACCCCTTAGAATCCAGTGTAAGATTATTAGTTTGTAATTACAGTTGAACCTCTATATTACAAAGACGCTAAATACCGGAAAAAAGTTCATTATATGGACAATCCGTTGTATAGAAGTTCATCTTTTAATATACTTTATAGACCCACACGAAACAAATTTTAAAAATTCATAAACACACACTATATATTAAAAATAATTATTCAAATAAAAATAATTATTAAAAATAGTATTTGCTTATTTTATATATCTTACCTATAAAAAAAAACTTTCAAGGAAAACAAGAAAAAAAAATGTCGAAGACTAAATACACTGTATTTTCAATAATAAGAAAATAATTTTACACAAAAATTAACGAATTTGGAGGAATTTTTCTAATTTAAAGCACACAAGAAATATTAAACGTACATTATTTTATAACTAGAAAACAGGGACATGGGACAACTTCACTGAGGATAAAAGGGGATACCGAAGATGTTTCTAGTGAACTGGACAATGGGGGTTAAAGGTTGCACTTCTTGGATGAAACGTCCAGAACTAGATTGCTCTCAGTGAGTTAGGATCTAATAACCAGTTTATATAAGGTTTATGACCACCATAAAATGCGTTAAAGAGAGAATAACTTGAAATGTCCAGAAATACATTAAAACTAGAGAGAAAAAAAATTGAATCACAAAAGAAAAAGTTCATTGTATAGAAAATGCACTTCGCTATAGAGGTTATTTTGCGATGAAAATCGTGAAATGTTCTTGGTTCCAGGAAAAAGTCATCTATATACAAAACTTTGTATTATAGAGGTTCGTTATATACAGATTTGACTGTATATACCGAGATATTCAAGATTGGGGGGGGGCGGATAATATGAAGTCTAAGACTTCTATGAGACTATAGTTACGAAAACTAGTTTTAAGGGAACATTATTTATTTTTTCATTTCTTGTGAATTGTTTGAAAATACATTATTGAATTTATGGGTATAGTTATATATATATATATATATAAATATATATATAATCCAATATAAGAATTTTTTAATATATAATCATATACATATACATATACATCCCATCATCATATACATATACATATACATACATAATCATATACATCCTGGTTCCTAAGGCCAGAATTTGTCTTTTCTACTGTGTGCCTACTCCTACTTTTAGTTATCTTAGGTTTATAACTATATGATTATTTTATATTTTTATATATATATATATATATATATATATATACTGCTCAAAATAATTAAAGGATATTGCGGTTTTAGTTGGATCTTGTGGCTGGGAAACTTTTTAGTTGATTGATATATGGTCGGCAGACGTAGTAGGTTATATGAGAATAAATTACACATGTTTGTCAGAAAAAATGCATTTTATTGAGCATTTGTGTACAAAAGGAAAAAAAACACAATTTGTGCATATGAGAAAAAAAGAATAAGCAAAGCTTTTTTCTTCAAAGGAAATCATTTTCAGTAGGGGGTATGGTTTATACGGACGGCCAGGACACACCCCAAGAACACATCCAAAGTCCCTTTGAATCAATGTCGAGGGTGTGGCAGTGGTGATCTCCAACAATGGCGACTACTCTGGCTACTGATTCTGGCAGGAGCCACACTTCACAGAAGTCTATAAATTTAATCAGTTGATACTTGGTCAACATGTTATATATAAAATAAATTTTGGTGTGCTATCTCTTGTTTTTCTTGGTTTTGCATTTACGGTGGCCAGCAGTGTAAATTAAAATGAAGTGTTTGTTTGGAATTTGAAATTAACAGCTTTTTTTACTAATTTCATTTAAAAGTATATACGGTACGTATATGAAAATATCAATTTTTAAAATTTTTGTCTGTCTGTCTCTCTGTTTGTTCCATTCCAGCTAATCTCTGGAACAGCTGGATCAATTTTGACGGTACTTTCACTGGCAAATAGCTAATGTTACAAGGAGTAATTTTGGATTAAATGGGAATAAATTAAAACCAATGAACAATATCCGATTGAAACAGGGATGATTTTTATTTCAATAGGGATTATTTGTATTCAATAAGGATTATCTTTATTCAATAGGGATCATTTTTATTCAATAAGAATTATCTTTATTCAATAGGGATCATTTTTATTCAACAGTGATTATTTTATTTCACGAGCCTTCTGTCTCAACGATTTCTAGTAGTTGTATCAAACCTTTTTGTTTGGTTAGATTGCTTTCACTCTTGACATTTCGCGTTCATGTCCTTTGATTCTAATGATTTTACAGTCCCACCTTATCGACAGTGTCAAAGGTCATGCGTCCCTAACACCCTTTGCTCAACAAAAAACAAAGAAAAAAAGTAAAACAAAAAAGAAACATTGATTTACAAAGTAGAAAAATGACATTATACTTATAGCATTATTATACTTATAGCTTTACGTTGAGTATATAATTTTTAAGTTTTCGTAAACTCTGCGAATTGAAAAAATTTTTTTTTGTTAAATTCCACTTGGACGAATACGCGGGTAACTGGTATTTAACATAAAATAAATGCATCACAAAGTAATATTAAATTATTACACATCCAGATATAAATTATTTATATTATTTTAATGCGTTATTACACAAAATTTGTAACAGTGTGTTAATTTTGCTGAGCAAAAGGAAGGCGTTTTCAAAAATTAATACATAAGAGAGTTACGCAGCGTTATAAGTAAAAAAAAAATTACTTTTATCAGCTATTATATCTACAGACTTAAAATTTAGCAAACATGGTTTTTTTTCAGCTGAGATATGCAAAGTTTTTTTTTTTTTGTTTGTTTAAGAAGACACAGTACCATTCAATTTACAAAAATCGGTAAAAAAAAATCAAATCTAATTTTCTTAGCCTAAACTATTTTTTATATACATTTCTATAACTTCACAAAATTTAAACGCTATAAACTTGAAAAACGCAGTATTATGATAGATATTACGTTCGTTTTCATTCACAGTCCTATGGCAAATCAAAACTTTAAACTGACTTATCTAAGAAAGATAAAATAAATAATTTGCCTTCATTTAAACAGCTAAGGCTTTTTATCTATTGTGCTTAATGCTTTGAATTTTTTTGACCTATTGTTAATAGTACATGTAACAAAAGTTGGTATGCATTTTTGAATCAAAGCAATACTTATTTTTTAAAAAATAATTGAACTCAGAATTTATACATTTTTTAAAGACTTTCCAATAAGCATTAATAAAAAGAAGCATTGTACGAATACCATTTATATTATCGCAAAACCCATAACAACTTTTGTTATACCTAGTTTGACGTACTTGTACATCAAATTTTATGCGTGTACGTAAACTTTTGTAGGACGAGTAGCATTTTAAAATAATTTCATAAGTTCCAAGTTTTTCGCTTAAAAAATTAAATGCTTAGCCTTTTATTAAATTTTGAGCACAAAATTTGATTTATATAGCACACACACATAGGAAGCAACCAAAAATATTTTGAAAATTCTTAAATAAAAAATGTTTGTGTAAATAGTACCATGTCTCCTTAATTTACAATGCACGTAAAATTAAATCATTAAAAACGTCTTTATCTTTCAGTCTGTATTGCTTTAATTTTCAATTCCCCCGTGCGAAGAATGAGTATTCCAGTTAGTATTGTTAATAAAATAGACACATAATAAATAAATATAGATATAAGAAGATATTTGACATACATCAAAGAATTAGAGAACTAAGTATTTTTTTAAAATAAATTCTCCAGACAGATAAATCAATGTGCTGTAAATTAAAATTTAAACAACAAGACTATAAAATAAAAGAAATGCCAAAAACAACATTACATTTTCCATTTCAAAGTTTACCAATAACTATATCTAAGTATTTCTAGTTATAAAGCCTATATACTTCCCCAAAGTTTATTTTGTTGAAACGGTTAGAAAGAAATATATAGTTTAACCATCGAAAAATATTTACCATCAAATGAGAAGGTACACGCAGACTTTTGCAAACCTACAACATTCTCTCCCCAGCAAAAAATCTCAAAAAGGTTTTCGTCCCATTCCAATAAAGTGTACCAGTCTCGACCTGTACTCCAACTATGATTGGACGAAGAATTACGAGTCATCCAATAAAAAGTCACGTTCCCAGGATTGGAAGAAAGATTGCAAGTCACGTTAGCGACGTCTTTATTGTGTTCTATTCTGTGTTTGGCAGATATTTCAATGTCTTGACAAACTGGAGCATCTAAAAAAGAAAAGGCGGAAAAAATAGAAACGCAAGACAAGAAAACATAAATAGGCCTGTCTCTTGGAAATTGTGCGATGTTTTACTGTCAAAGAAGTAAAATTGACTTGTTTTTATTAATGGTTCTAAATTCACGATCTTTAGAAATAAGTTAAATGTAATAGAAATACTATTTTTTGTGTGTGATGATACAGAAACTTTAATTCAAAAACATTGAAAAACGATAAAGGACAATTGGTTCGTCTGTTATAAGTACAAACTAGCTTAACATATGCAAGTAAAATATATAAAACACTTTGGTTGTTAGATGCATCAGGAATAAAGTTATAGAGAACTGTTTCTTCAATGAAGGAAAAACGTGAAATACTTTTAAAAGATAATATTTTTAAAAAAATCCTTTCTATCCGTTTCAAATGGTTCACGAAAGGTTAGAGACAAAATATAATAAAATTTCTTCGCATACTATATAAAGGAAAAAATAAACCTCCTAAAATAAAAAAAAAACTTATAAATAGTTTGTGTTTTAAAAAGTATAAAAACCTAGATTCGAAAAATATGCATTTTGTTTATTTGATTTAAAAACAAATTAATGTTCTCAAGTAACCTTTCGAAGAAAGTGAGTATGATTTTTATGGTTTAAAAAAAGAACAATTTTTTTAAAATAACACTTGGTATTATTTTACTTTTTGCAACGCTGTATTATCAATTAAGATAATACAACGCTGTATTAACTTAAATATAAATATATATATATATATATATATATATATATATATATAATCCATAAATATCTATATACATATAGCTATAAAAACTAAGTATAACTATTCAAGATATGAAATATTAGGCACAATAGTACAATAACAAACTCCTGGCCTTAGGAGCCAAGATTGCAGGTTTAAAAAAGTTTTAGGGATAGCCAGCCTTCACCTGTAATATGTCTATACAAAGTGCCAAAGGAAAAGGAAAGAATAATATAGGAGAAATTTAAATACTACAAAAGAAATCACTATACTATTAAAATATAACGATACAACTATAGCCTAATAGTATTAACAATATAGATTTAAAGTCAATGCAATAAGTTAAATAGTAAGACTTACTTCGTGAGTATGTCATCTAGTTATTTTCCCCGCCAAATACAACATAGTAATAACAGCATCGAATAAAGTTAAAAAATTATGATAGAATAATATAAATTATATATATATATATATATATATATATATATATATATATATATATATATATATATATATATATGAAAGAAATTTGTATTATATATCAAAAACAAGAAATAATAGATAATGAACATAACAAGAAATAACATAATAAAAATATAAAAGCTAAACATGAAGATCAAAATTATAGAAAAATAAAAAAAAAGAAACTGCAAAAAAGAAGAACTTAGCGAGTCAGAAAGCAATTTCGGACTTAGGACCGAATAAGTGGGGTTAAACTAGTTTGAAGAAGCCAACCTCCCCCCCCCTTTGCAACTCGGTAGGAAAAACCAAATAAAAAAAATAAACAAAATTCAGAGTATGTAAAAACTCAGAGAGTATGATAAAACCACTCACTACTATTATGTAACAAACTCTCCCAAACTATTAGTGCAGAAAAATCGCAAAACCATTACGTAAGAAAAGTAGAAAAATCCTAAAACAATTACATAAGAAAAGTATTTTTAAAAAATAATTTAACAAAATTTCTTCATTCACAGAGCTTTTACCAAGAGAATCAAGTGTCTTGACATCAATGAAAATTAATTATTCACCAAGTTAAAAAATTCGAATATACATAAACACATCTTTTGAGCTATATATATATATATAAAAAATATATAATATACATAAACATATATTTTATATATATATATATATATATATATATATATATATATATGTATATATGTACGTTTAAAAGACCTTAAATATATATTGATATAAATATTTGTAAAAAATAAGTAAATACAGGAAATATTTAAATATTAATAGTATTAATTTATTAAACATGTGGCGCCATCTATTGAATAACTGTACAATTATTAAAGATACTAATATTAAAACAAAATGTCAATAGTAGTTATTAATACATATTGTATTATCACTGAGAACTATTAAAAATATAATTGTAAGGAAAGTTAACAGAATATCCATGTTCAATACATTGTTTAATAAAGTTATTAAAATTTAAATATATATTAGCTTTATCACTAACTAATATATTATTACGATAAATATAGTTAAAAATAATAATTCTATATATAGATGTAGATAAATTTGAATTCCAGTAAGACACTGAAAGAATGTTAAAATTAAAGACATCTATTTTATCATAAATATTACTATGTAATTTAAATCCTTAATATACAATGTAACATCTATGTAATTAGTTTTAATTGAATTATGATTAATTTTAACTAAGTTTAAGTAATCCGGATAAAAATATATATTGGGATTAAAATTATCATTTTTACCAAAAATAATTAAATCATCAATATATCTAAAATGTAATAGTCATTATTAATAATATAATTATATTCATAAAAGTGTAAATATAAATTAGCCAAAATATTCCTAGCAGGACCTCCTTGTGGCAAGCCTTTATTTTGTTTATATAATGAACCATTAACACTAATGTTATTTTCTTTTAAGACTAAATTTATTAGAGTTTTAAATTTGTTAAAATTAATATATTTATTATAATTACTGTGGCTTTCTAAAATTACTTAAATAATATCTTTGATATCAATGGAATTGAAAAGATCTTCAAAGTCATAACTATGAAATGAATAAATATTTTTTTAAAAAAATCTATAATATCTTTACTATTTTTTATTATAGCTTTATTACATTGCTGATTAATAAAGTTTTGTATAATATAATGAAGTAATTTGCCTGCAGTAGTAATATATGTTTTAAAACTATTTGTCACAGCTTTAAATTTAACAGGACTTTTATGGAATTTTGGTATTAAAAATATAAATAGAAACTTAATTTTAGGAACACAAAACCTAATTTTTTATAAATAGCAATAATACCATTACTAATTTCAATATGTGATAAATCTAATTTTTTAAAAGATTCATTGTTTAAAAAGTGTTCATCAAGCATATTATAATAACGATACTTATAAATCACAGCATAGTTTCCAGGTAATTTATCTAAATAAACTAATGAGAATTCTAATGAAATCTAAATGAACTATCTAATTAATAATGAGAAGGGTAGCTAAATTTCATAAGCTTTCTTAAAATATTGTACTTATATTCATCAAATGCCTTTATAGGTAGTCCATATATATATTCATCATGATTTCTAATTCTTATCACAATTAGTGTACAAATACAAGGTAGAGGAGTCTGATTTCGAAACCTCTGGAATAAGTATACTTGAAGTTTTCTTTTTGTAACAAAAAACACTGGTTCTACAAGGCAGAAGCTGTAAATGCAAATATTCCAGACTTTTACTTTGTTCCTTAAGGCTGTAATATTTTTCTTTGCGTACCACACTTCCTTTTATAATGAACTCGCAACATATTCAGAAATGTTTATTGTAAATTATATGTAAATATAATAAATATTTATTTTCAAAAAAAAATTTACACATTAAAACACTCACTGATTATTTGACAATGAGCTGTTCGCTAACGTGTCTAGCAATTTTTTCGTCTGTGTTATGAATGCAATCAAATTATGGCATTTATAGGGAAATATTCTTACTGAAGTATTAATTCCTTTATTTTTGCATCGTCTCTTTTCATTAATGACCTCAAGAAATACTTCAAAACTAAGAGGTAATAACTGAATAAATATTATTTCTATAACTCAACTATCTCTATATCTATCTAACTATTATTTCTAATTATTCAAAATTGCTTTATTATTATTTTTGGAATCTCGATCGTTTATATAATATTCAAATCAAAATGGCAATAGTCTTAGACTGTTGCCATTTTTTCTTGACTATTGCCATATTTTTATACTCTTACTCAAAATTCATCCGCGCCAACCCCCTCTCATCAACTTGGATTATTTTTTTCAATTGATTATAGTCCTATGCATGTAGTACATGAAATTAAATTAAATACATTAATTTCTAATGTAGTTTATTAATTAATTCTAATTAATTTTCAATAATTTATTTTTTACTGCTTTTTGTTCCCTAAATTGAAACAATCAAAATAATATTTGAGGAGGAGTATTGGTATATGATATCTGAGAATGGTGGACATTTGACCCTAGACAACATCCCCTCCTCCCGTGAAAAACTCCCATTGATAAAAGGAAATTTTTAATGAAATTTAATGAAACGTCTCGGTATGAATATGGCTGAGAAATCCTGTTATATATAAACCATTATTACTTGTGTAGTAAAATTTAAAAAGCTCATTATTTTTTTTTGACTGTTATTTATATTCTTGGAACAAAAACTGAAATTTAACCAAATAAATTTAATACTAACGAATTACTAAATCTGTATACATTGGATTACTTTATATATCTAAAGAAACTGTCAGTTGCATTTTTAAACTTATTTTAGCAGTAATAAGATTTAAAAAATTATGCTTCTTATACCATAATAAACAATGT
Organism: Trichonephila clavipes; assembly: GCA_019973935.1. Classification (NCBI taxonomy): domain Eukaryota; kingdom Metazoa; phylum Arthropoda; class Arachnida; order Araneae; family Nephilidae; genus Trichonephila; species Trichonephila clavipes. The sequence continues at coordinate 840,390 of BMAU01014696.1, forward strand.
ATATAAAAGATATTTTGCTGTTCCTTATACAAATCACAAAAATAGCATATAATTCGTTACAGATCGTGCTACTTAAAACATAAAAAAATGAGAGTAAAATTGTTTATTTTTTCAATTTTTTTTATAAATTGATGGTTAGCTAAAAGTTCGCGCGAAATGCATTAAAAATATAAGTTGATGTTCTACTTGTTTCATTTTCTTTTCACTTATCAAATACGCTATAAGAGGTTTAAGCATAAAAACACCTTATAAAATTTTACTTAAATTAAAATTTTTGGAACTGACGAACATTGTATAAATACATCTAAATTTTCAGTATCTGATTAATAGTTTAAAATCAAACAGTTAAAACCATTATAGGGACTATTGGTGACGAAGCTCGTAATTTTGAGTTACCGTCATGTATTAAGGATGGCATCTGAATTTTGGTATTCCCTCCTCTAACTGCCACCCCGAGCTTACCTGAATACCTTCAAATTTTATGTGTACTAGCCCTGAAACACGACGTACTAGCAAAACTATCGAGTAATGCGTCTTACATTATAAGGACCCATATTGACAATAAAACTTATTCTTTATAGATCGAATAATAAATACGCACAAGCAAAATATTTATTTACATCCTTTTCCCGCACGGTTCCAGTGTAAAAAAATTATCCTTTAAAAAAAAACAGTAATCAATGTAATTGAAAGAGAGAATTTCATATGCGTGTGTGAATGAACACACAGTTCATAAGAAGAATGGGTTCAGAATAAGAAAATAACTGAAGACCTGTTTGCCGAGTCTTCTACTCTAAGAATCCTTAGGAAAAAGTTGAAAACAAATAAAGTTTTCTCGCAAATAACAGAATCGAGTGATCTCGCCCTTTCAAATAGATAAGTTCAACAGGTTGTTTATTTTGATCCTTGTTATTTTCATTTCATTCTAAAATTTAAATTTATGGAATGACAGCGAAATAAATAAGTTATACAATTCATATTTGAAATGAATGACGTTGTGGCAGAAAATTTGAATACGAAGAACTTTTAGCGAAAAACTGCATGTAATGGCAAAATATTGTATGTATATTTATAAATTGCACTTCCATTCTCATTGAATTCAGAAACTTCTTTTTTTGCAGTTTATTTATTAAATGCTCTAATAAACAACTAGAAAATAATGCTTTATGTGAATTAGCTATATAAGGGTTTCATATATAATGCACTACCAGTAGCGCACACAGGAATTTTTCAAGGGGGGTCCTGGGTCGAAAGTTCACCATTCTTGTATCATGCTCCTTTTGATTTTGTCAATTTTCGGGAACAAAACACAGTTAAAAACTAATTATAGAATAAATAATTAGCATTAATTAATAAAATTAATCATTCATTAGAAATACTTAATTAAATTTTACGTACTATGTACTTACAATTATAATCAATCGGAAAAAAATCAAGGGCTTTGGGGGGAGTTCCGACCCCCAGCACTCACCCCCTTGTATGCGCCCCTGTGCACTACTTTATTTCAGTCTAGTTAACCCCCTCTTAAATAAATAAGAGTCTCATTGTTTTCCACATTCTTTAAATATTGCAGCAAAACAAATATTTTAGTTTCACTTTTCAATACTAGATGGCACTAGCTGCATATCACGAATGATGCTGAAATTCCTATTTAGAAAAGTTCAAAAGTAGTTCCTTATTTTTTTCTTTAGATTAAAACATCGAGATTTGTTTTAATCTCATTTCTAACTCGGTTTTGTCAAAAAAAATAATTACTTCTAATGTGAAAATATATAATACTTTAAAATATCATTAATATAAGAACTCATTCTGCGAGATTTTCTTAAACATCCAAAACACACATCGTTTCTAGTATATGTAATGAATCTTTCTGCTTTAATGAAACCTAAATTAGTTTAAAATGAGTAAAAACGGCAGTAATTAGATACGTTTCTTAGAAACGGGGAATCAATCTTAAATTTCAATCGTTAAAAATTTTCAAAGTAAGTATGTGATTTAGAAAGCATTTCCCTAAGGGAATGCAGATGCTTATCATTAATTAGATTTCATTTTCTGTCGCCTAATTAGCTGCACTCCAAAAAAGGGGAAAAAAGTCATTTAAAGCTGCTCAATTTACTCATTTTTATCTGTTGTGTATTCACTATGCAGAAATTATGCCGAGAAGTGCACTTAAACACTTTACTTTCCCTTCTTAAAGAGAAACACGTTTTAAAAATAATAATGCCGATGTGTATTTTTGCCAACCTACAGATTTGCTTGTAATTGATATTATTTTCTTTAATGCATACGGATCATGAAGAGTTGCTAAATTAATGGGCTCATTTGGGGATCAAAGTAATCACTAATATGATAAATAGCTCAAGAGTGAGTTAATTGCAATTTTAATAATACTTGATGCAGGAAACATCCTTGCAAAAAATCACTAGGTTTATTAATATTATATTGCAAATGCATTGCAGCTTTTTCGACAAATGACGAGATTTCATAAATCTTAAATAAAAAATTTATATAATGCAATACAGAAGATTAATGATTTAGAAAGAGATTGATTTTCTACAGTTAATTCATTTCATTATCATTAATTAGTAAATTCCACGAATACGAAATTTTCGTAAGAACTCATAAGTAATGATGAATAATAGGAAGTAAAAATCGATGATGGAAATAGAAGTGATAATTTAGAAAAGACTCTGCTTGTTTGGAAAGGTCAATTGGTTTATTAGGCCAAAATAATATTCCATAATTTATTTATTTCTTTTATTAGCTTACATACTAAGATTTTTTTTTAAAAAAAAACAATAAACATTTCGTTTTTTTTGAATTTCAATTTCTTTTTCATTTTTTTATCCCAATTCTTTTTTTTTAAATCTTGCTAAAATTATTTTTCTAAGATCGAAATAAAATAAGTGTTCTAGAAAGACAGACGATTTTCTTCTTTTACATAAAGATATAATATTATAAGATTTTTATAATGTTTTGAGAATTTTAAAAAGTTTAGCATATATTCTGAAGATTATAAAGAGTGTTTTTTTAGAGGTATAGAACTTTAAATTGCAATAAAGCAACGATGCATTATTTGATTGACATGATTTTTTTTAATCGAAAGATAATCTTGTGGCATTAAATTTTAAATATGATTTCTGGCATATGACTGCCACGGCTGGCTCGGATGTAGTCCAATCTGGACGTCCAATTTTCGGTGACTTTTTCCAACAATTTTGTTTAGCGATGAAGCGCACTTCTGGTTGAATGGCTACTTCAACAAACAAAACTGACGCATTTGGAGTGAAGCTAATCCTCAAGTGTATGTCGAAACACCGTTACATCCAGAAAAACTGACTGTTTGGTGCACTTTATGGGCTGGTGGAATCATTTGTCCGTACTTCTTCAAAAACGATGAAGGCCACAACGTTACAGTCAATGGTGATTGTGGTATAGAGCCATGATTAATAACTTTTTCATTCCTGAATTGAACAATCATGATGTCCAGGAGCTGTGGCTCCAACAAGACGGTGCAACATGTCACACAGCTCGTGCCACAATCGATTTATTGAAAGACACGTTTGGAGACCGCCTAATTTTACGTTTTGGACCTGTGAATTGGCCTCCAAGATCTTGTGATTTAACACCGCTAGACTATTTTCTGTGGGGCTATGTAAAGTCATTGATCTATGTGGATAAGCCACAAACGCTTGACCATTTGGAAGACAACATTCGCCGTGTTATTGCCGATATACGGCCACAAATGTTGGAAAAAGTCATCGAAAATTGGACGTCCAGATTGGACTACATCCGAGCCAGCCGTGGCAGTAATATGCCGGAAATCATATTTAAAACGTAATGCCACAAGTTTATCTTTCGAATAAAAAAATTCAGGTGAATCGAATAATACATCGTTGTTTTATTGCAATTTAATGTTCTATACCTCTAAAAAAACACCCTTTAGTTATGTACATTTTGTTATGTACCGTACTTCCTTTTGTTTTCTTACTCCTATTTTTGTTCTTAAATCAGTGGAATAAAAAACAGTACATTCAAGATGTTCAGTTGTTTAATTTCATTTAAAAAATAAATTTCGGTGTTTATGTTATATATATATATATATATATATATATATATATATATATATATATATATATATATATATATATATATATTATATATTGAAAGATTGAATGAAATTGCTTGAGACTGTCTTTTTAAAATAGCGCGCTTCTCATTAGAGGGTGTTCAGGTATCACCACTTTTTTAGGAATGGGGCAAAACAAGAAATTATGTTGTATTCGGATAATTAAGTGCTGCAATGTACGAAATGTCATAGTCACGAATTCCCGACAAGCATTGTTTTCATCGAGTTGCCGATTCCCCTCAAATTGAGCAGTTGATGCTTGTTAAGTCAGTGAAGGAACAAAATCCTTTCTGTGACGTTGAATGTAAGTATGGAGAGGGATGTGTCTTTTTAATTGCCATTATCACCAATCAGTGGCGCACACAGAAATTTTTGAAGGGGGGTCGAAAGTTCACCATTCTTGTAACATGATCCTTTTGATTTTGTCGATTTTCGGGAAAAACACAGTAAAAACTAATTATTGAATAAATAATTAGCATTAATTAATAAAATTAATCATTAATAACAAATATTTAATTAAATTTTACGTACTATATACTTAGAATTATAATCAATCGGAAAAAAAAATCAAGGGCTTTAGGGGAGGGGGTCCGAACTCCCAGACCCCCCCTGGTGTGCGCCACTGTCACCAATTAATAATGACTCAAAACCACGAAGTTCGTGACAAATATATTGTAATGTTTTGAAGTACAAATATAATAGTGAATTAATCGTTCCAGATGCAACATTAATAAGTATAATCATTCAAGCCTTGTTTAATTATGATTTATACAGGTTTACTGTTTTTCATTCAATATAAGTACTTAAAATATATAATGCACTCGAGTTCAATGGCATGTGGCGGGTCATAAAGTGTACCCTCCTTGTCCGAATTGCAATGTGACACAAGCCGCTCCAGCCCATATCTTAACTTGTATTGGTTGCCATAAGAGCCAGCTGCTCTGAAGTCCTGCTACAGTTCTTCATTGTTTAAAAATACACGGCTTCATGAACTTTATCTAGATATGTCTGTAGATTAAGTAGAATAAACAACAACAGCAACAACATGAATATGTACCCATTACCTCAGGTTATTAAAGAGGCAAAGAGCCTTAAGTCTGTGACAAAAACGCTAGCTTTCTTTCCAGTCGGTGTGTGTGCGTGTGTCTTCTCTGCTATTATCTTTCCTATTTCGGGTGAGGGTTTTTCATTTACTTCCATATTAATATGAGCCAATATATTGGTAGGACCGCGAAACCGTTAGCTGCGGGCCGCGAGTTTGACACCTCTGGTTTAGACGATCTGACGATATGACAGGGTTTCGGTGTGTTTCTTGTCTCCTCTTAATGACCAAAAAGAGTAATTGGCATCGTTGAGTCTATTAATATAAGATATAAATTACTTTTTAAGAAATTAGGACCACGTATCTATTTGTATCACGGCAAAAGATTTGCCCCTTGTAATGTTATTCATATTTTAATTTTATTTACTGTGATTTTTATTATTCGTACTTGTATTATTAACAAATTCGCTTCTTTCTAAATACAATTGTTCGCAGACACACGGGCGTTCTTGGAAATCAGCGGGCCGATTGGCTTGCAAAGGCTGTAACCAAGCTCAAAATTAACATCACCATTAATATTCCTAAACCACTTTACATTAATATTATGAAAGGAAGAATGGTGAAGTCTTGGAACCAAGTAATCTCACTTCAAATAAAGAGTGCTTAACACAGAAATTTTTTTCCAACCATTAATGAGAGACTGGCCTGTTATCACTTTTATACTAATTAGAAAATAACCCGATTTCTAATGGGTCATGACAACTTTAAAATCTAATTGAACAAATTTAATTTAGTTACGCCATTTTCTTTTGATTGCAATATTGGTGGCGAAGAAAATGTAGAACATGTGTTCCTTTTATGTTCCAAGTTTGAAAGATAACATAACATTCTAAGATTGGATTTCAAGAGATTTAATAAAATTTGGCCACCGAGAAAATCGTCACCAACTTTTTTTTACAAGAAGTGTCTTTGAAAAGTTTTGTAAATTCATTGTAAATATTCGTAATCTTTCATGACTTTAATTTCTTCCCTTTTCCTTTGTAATATGTGATTATATTTGATTTTGTAAGCCCCGTGTGATACTTTGTGGTGCACAGGTATTTTATAATTATTTTCAATAAAAAAATATACATAAATACAATTCAAACATGCATTAGTTAGTAGAATTAATTTTAAAACTTAACAGTAAATTGAAACTTTCTCGTAGTATACTATGAAGAATAATATTTAGAAATAATCAATGTATTGAGTTATAGCTACAAAATAATATATGTAAAAATACTTACATTCAACATTAACTTGAATTGCTGCTCTACTTGTTCCTTTTATATTTGACGCTTGGCAAGAATAATTTCCCGCATCAGTTCTTTTTATTCCTTGAATGAACAGATTTGCCCCTTCGCTGAGCACATTGGGAGAGTTTAATATTTTCTCGTCTTGAAACAACCAGAACGTTCTGGAAGCTACAGGATTGGAGCGTATGTTACAGATGATTGTGACATTGCTCCCTTCTGTAATCGAATTTGAAGAAGCATGGATATCCATCATTATTTCTGGTTTATCTGAAAGGCAAAAATAATTGAATTTGATTATTAATTAGATACCTTACAGAGCTAAATATAAGGACTTATTTAATAAAACACGATTCTTTATAACAAAAAAAACTCTTTTTCCAATTTCTACCATTCGTTTAAGCACTCCATATATATATATATATATAGGGAGATATATTATATATGTATCTTTTCTTCAAAATGTTGAATCTGTAATAAAATACGTTTTATTCATCCTTTCAAGTTCAAATACATTTTTTTAAACTTATAGTGGATGACACATTATGCTAATGCAGTTTTTTAAAAATATTAATTAATTAATAGTAACAAACAAAAATAATAGTTCACCATGTATAAAAAAGAAAATAGCTCGCTGTGTACCTGTAGCGCAATGGATAGCACGGTGGACTTCTAATCCAAAGGTCATGGTTTCGAATCCTATCTGGGATAGCTTAATTTCTAAGAATGTGATTTATGAATGAATAAATAGTAACGAAAACACACAAAAATAATAGTCCAACGCTGTATATAGAAAGGAAAATCGCTTTCTATTGTGATTCAGTCATACGTATAGACATATTTTTAATAATTGTTATTATTTAATAAAAAAATAACTAAAATGAATTTTCTTTTGTTCACCTAAGAAAGAATTGACTTTATTTAGTATTATTTTTTAATATTACTTGTAATTATTGAATTCATTTTTAGCCAGGAATTCTACTGCTTTGAGAACTCAGAAAAAAGACGTCGTAGAAATACAACTTTCTTTTTAGGGTTCAGATGTTTGAAAAGAAATGGGAAAAAAGAATTTAACTTCAAGGATATATCTTTTCTCTGAGCAAACATCTGTCCTCCAAAAATCTCACTTCAACAAATTTGATCTAAAATCCCCTGAGAGATTCATACTGGCTTTTAAAAAAAAGAACCACGATCTGTTATTAAGGAGACGGTGGTTATATTATTTGCAGTTCAACTCAAAGCTATTTCGAAACCAAAACGAAAAAAAAAGTGATGCATAAAATATTACTATTTTTCATAAAGAAATCCGAACTTATAACATTTACGAGTAAATCAAAAATTTAAATGCTTCCCAAAAATATTTATAAGTTCTTCATTGAGGCTATTTGATACACACTGAAGAAGATTTTCAGTCATTCCAAAAATAAAAAAATACTATCGGATAACAAAGTCGAAAAAAAAAGATTATAAGCATTTATTTAGACGATAAGTATTTATTTCTTGTAATTCAGTTGGAGCAATAAAAAAGTAACTAATTCTGGCTTCAAATACAAAAATAAATAAATCTTAATGTAAAAAACACTTTAAGCTAGAAACGAAAAAGAAAAAAAAAACTAAGCAATTTTATGACAGAGTTGAGACTGCATAAAAAATTATTGCCTTATGAATTTTTTTAGCAGTGATCGCTAATTTCATATATACACCATCTTGGAATTCACATACCAAATCTAAAAGTTGTTAAATATTTATACGTTTACTAGATGAGAGGAATTTTTTATCTAGATTAATTGATTACAAACTAATGTAAAAAAGACTTAATTGATCGTATTTGATATATATATATATATATATATATATATATATATATATATATATATATATATATATATATATAATACAATAGTTCTATTCATTTAAAATTATATCATCTGTAGCGGTATCTGAATAAGCCAGTAACTGCCTCAATACAGAGGTGGTCACTTTTGTCTAGGGCAGAGTTTCCCAATTTTTTTCCCTCATAGACCCTTTACCATGATTTTTTGTTTGGGGTAGACTCCTGCCTAACTTATATTGAATTTTCGAAAATTTATCAAATTAAACGCCTTTTTGACAACTAGTATAGAGCTACTTATTTATAAAGATTTAAATTTGTAGCTCTGATGATGTATAGTATTGAAAACTTAAGAAACACATGATAATTAAGGTAAAAATTGATTAATATATCATATAACTGACCAACAAACAATTGTTTTTAATAGAAGGGATGAATCTGGTCCTTCGATATCAAATTTTCAACATTTGGCATCAATCTTGTTAGATTTAAGGTTACTAGAGTGTCCAGCCTTTTTCTTTCTTTTTTTTTTATTGTGGAGATTGACATTCACGCTGAAACTCCTTATCAATAGGAAAAATTATTGAAAACTTTTTCACAATACTTCATAATTAAGGGAAAAAACAAGTATGTCTTTTAAAGCCAAAATTGCTGGCATCCGTTTATAAATTTTACTTTAAGATCTCCACAACTGTTTTTCCGGATCAGTTCCTCTTGTAATATGTTTTTTAAAATGGTACCATATGAATTCATTGCCTACTGGGGTAATAACCATAGATAAATATTCTCGAACCTAGTTTCAAAATCTGAATACAGGGCATTTAAATATCGAACGTAGGTTAAAATGTCATTTTCCTGGCAGAATGTTTATATCTAATTGAGAAACTGAGAAAATTCGTGACCTCTAGTATGGAACTTTTTTAGTCTAATTTTGGAAAGAAACACTGAAAAGGTTCTTGTTTATGTAAAATGTATGCTGTTCCCATGTAACTTCAAATTAATTTCATTAAATTTATTAAATAAATTTTTTGAATAGGTAAAATTCAATTAAATTTTATTTTCAAGTTATAGTCAAGATATGTTTTAACGTGAACTACTATCGTAGACCCCACTTTACACATCATGGACCCCAAGGGGGTCGAGGGTTCGGTCCTCCGGATACGCGCCAATTCACATTCTTACATGTATTCACTGAAACACGTTTGATAGAGTTTCGTACTTATTGAAGAAATATATGTAAAATAATTTAATTTCAGAAAATAATAAATAACAGTGATTTATTCTAAAAACAAATATTTTTACAAATTGAATGCAATTTGAAGAAATGCATTTAAAATAAAATAAAAACTTGAAAAAATATCTTTACTTTTAATAAATATTCATAAAACTGTTAAATTAAATCATGTGCCGAATCAAAGAATATAATAAACATTCGTTTCTTCAAATATTTATTTATATAAAAAGCAGTCCAAAAATAGGTTATTGACTGTCTGTATTAATATTACTGAATGAGCTATAAGCATTTAATTTTTTATTTATTATTGGCAAAGGCAGAGAGCAAAACAAAGTAATTCTCCTTCTTTTGTAATTAAAATACTAAATTAATTATTTTTTTAAAAAATAAAAAGAAAGAAGGAAAGAAAATAAATCCCTAACACGGTCGCTTCAAGTAATTTTTCATAAATATCAATAATAAAAAGATAAAATAAAGCCTTTCTCAAAGTAGATTTAAAATAAAATCAATGTTGCACAATCATTACTAAAATTGGAAAAATGCATATTTTTGAATTTAAAAACGTAGTTTGGTTAGATGTCTTGGATACAATAATGTTCTCGGGAAAACATTTATTTTATCAACATTTACTTTTAGTTATTCTTTTATTTTTTACAAAAAAATTATTTTCGTAGATTCTGATTTATGGTAATTCCTTCATGCATTAGAGTCTCATTTTTACAAAACAGAATTTTTCTACATTATGCAAAACTGCAGATTATCTTTTACACACAACAAAACTTTCTTTTTCTGATGTTTCACACTTGTATTCTGGAGAATTTTATAAACTAACGTATAAAGTGTGTGTCTTAAGTTATGAATGAATGTCCTAAGAATAAGAAAAAAATTCACTGAATCTTTATATTTCTAACAGCATATCACTTCATTATCATATTAAATTTCAGTAAAAATCCCAGAAAAAATTTAAATTTTATCACAGGGAAAATTCTTACTATTTCAAACTTGTCATATATTCTGGTAAAAAAGCGCACAAAAAATAATTTTTAAAGAGTATTCATTTTAACTAAATCTAAAACTATTTTATACCTGTAGTAATAATTTTCGCATATACATTACTATGAATCTGATGTAAATAATAATATTTATTTATGTATTTTCGAAATGTGTGTGTAGTAGAGGTTTCCACAATTTTTTTAAAAAAAATTATTCAGAAACAAAACAAAAGTTACACTGACCACGCCAAAGAAAATGTCTACAAGCAAACCAAACTCAATTATAACGTTTTAAAATTAGATCTAATCTATTGTTTTTATTAGCAGAAATTGAAATAACATACATCTAAAGCAGTGATTCCCAAAGTAGTCTATATAGACCCCCAGGGGTCTATGACCTGCAAGGGGCCCACGTCTGCTAAAAAATAATTTGGGGGTCCATGGGGTGTAAATGGGGGGTCTATGATGGTGGCTGTCATTAAACCAAATTATGATTTTAATTTTAAAAGAAAATTTAGTGAAGATGAAACCACATTTTATCTATTTAAGAGATTTATTTATTAATTTTAATAAGGTTAGTTTGAAGTTAAAGAGGACAGCATATACATTTTATTAAAAAAAAGGACCATGTCCGCACTTTTATCTTTAAAAAGACATACCTGTCATTTATCACAAAATATAAAATAGCATGAGAAAATTTTTAATTACTTTTCCTAGTGAGAAGGAGTTTTAGCATGGTTGCCAATCTCCAAAAAAGAAAAAAAAAGAAAAGAAGAAAGGAGAGAGAAATAAGGTCTGGACACTACTGACCGAGGAGATTTAGGGTTAAACCTGACACGATTGATTCCAAATGTTGAAAAATTGGTATTGAGGCATCATATTTATTCATCCATTTATTTAAAAGCATTTGTTTGTTGCTTATTTATTTTATGTATTAATTAAATTTTAATTTAATTAACATGTTTTTCTTGTTTTAAACACCATACTTCCCTTCAGTTTGAAATTTAAATCTTTTAAATTAAGTAAATCTATACCAGCTGTCAAAAATACATTTAAATTGGTAAATTTGAAAATTTCAATATTAGGTAAGTAGGGGGTCTATTCCAAACCGAAAAACACGGCAAAGGGTCTATGAGACAAAGAAGTTCGGGAACCTCTGATCTAAAGCATTATAGTATGTGATGAATTCCTTTGTAATAAAAAATAATAACTTATGTTAAAATTTTTATCTATTTAAATTATTTCAGCGTGATGATTAAGTTCACCTTTAAAGAGAGTGAAAGTTTTTATATACCCCCTTCATTTCAGTTTTCTCCCTCTCTCTCTCTCTAACATGAGTAAACACACATATGTAAGACTCTCAACCACAAAATTGGTTCTATCAAGTTCAAATTTGGCATACTACTCGTCACAGGAAACATTTAAATTTGGAATTAATATTCTTTTTTTAAAACAATTTTCATTCCTTGAACTTTGTTTCCAATAAATTATGTATCCACCATTAAATAAATACTAGAATGTAATGAATTTATTAAAAATTATTTCATCAAAATTAAATTCCTTATCATGTGCCTACATTCTAGTGCTAATTATTGAAATTTCAAAGTTAGCTTCATTAATGTAAATAAATATACGCACTCAGATTAAAATAATTAACAATTTATGGCAAATGACACATTATCATATCATTAATAAATTAATAAATGAAACGAATTAAAATATTTTCCGCTACTGATATCTAAATTTAATACATATTTATGTTATCTTACAAAAGTATTCCAATTTTTTTTTTAAAAAAACACCTATATTGGAGTATATATTTTTTTCAATTGCTTACTTAGTCAACGTAAAATAATCCACTTTTACACTAACAAAAATGTATAAATGAAAACGATTGATAGCAACATTAGTAGGATAGTATTGCGAGCAATATAGCACTTTGGAAACATTTTTCGCTTTATGTATGTAATTAGATGCACCCAAATCGAATTTTGTATTTTAAATGTATTTTTTATAACCATTTCAATTTGTTCCGTTGTAACATGTAAATCAAATTAACGACCAGTTAGATTTGCATCCACTTAATTGTAACTGAAAGATTATTTCAAAGTGATAGTGTGTTTTACAGCAGTTGAAACATTTGAAAATAAGAACTAAAAAAAACCATATTGTAGCTTGTAGTATCTTTTTCTCTTGAAAAATAAACTTTAAATATAGGTTTTCTGCATAAATAAACAATAAATTAATATTTTTATAGCTGTTTTAAATCTTTAAAGCCGTTAATTTAGTTAGAATAACGGACTGCATTGGTAAAAAAACACTAAGATTAATAATATTTGTAATCATAACCACAAATTTGCTTTATTGAGTTCAAGATTTTGTTACTATTATATCTTCTTTCGAACTCTATATGGTTGTGCAGGTTTCATAACCATAACAAATTACAAAAACATAATTACACTAATATCAATTAATCTTATTGATTAATTACTTAATTTACAGTGGGAGACTTTCTCACACGACGAAATTAATATTAAATGTAGTTAATTCTCAAAAACAAACAAGATTCTACACAAACTGCATCGGATATACTGAAATGCAGACACTAAATTTTTATGTAAACTCAGGAATCTTTTGATAACTATTGCTGCTTTCGACCTTTTTTTAATCTATATCCTTACTCATTACTTCAAATCAAGGGCAGCACATGTAATGGGCACCGCAATCCCAAATGTCCTTCAGCCAGGTGCCTTCGAATAGTTTGAGAAGACACAGTGGCCTCTAGTAAATGTGCTTCCTGTGTCTGGATAGCGGCCAATAAAGCACTTGGCTGTACGCCTGCATTTCTAACAATGTGGCGGACTTCTCGACGACTGGTCTGTCTAGGGTGTTCCGAGCCTGGTCTTCGTATGAATGGCATCTCTCGGATCTGCTGGTCTCAACACCTCCTCGCAACACAATCAGAGCGCCCTAGCTGACGAGCTACTCGCCTAGCTGACTGCCCAGCTTCCATCAGGCCGATGATTCTCCCACTCGCAAACTATGACAGCTGCTCATATTGTCTTCATAAATGGCATAATGGCATTTTTACCTCAGCTCTTACTTTGTAAACGATTCAGAACACTCAAAGAAGCTTTGATTACCTGATTTATACTCCATGGAAAATGACGTTAAGCGTCCTTTACTGGCTATACATAATGCGCAATCACGCTGTATTTCTAATCATTTGTATTTCTCTCTGGCATGTACCTTCCTGCCAAGTGTTTCGTTATGATCCCGCAATTATTTCTGGGTGCGGTAATTTTCTTGCACAGGAGTGTATACATAAAATAGTCATTTTCCCCTGCAAATCCATTGCTTACAAAAGGACTGCGCATTTCTCTTTCATTTTTTATCTCGTTTTCTTTATTTTTTTCATTTAATATCAGTTTTTGTTATAATAAAACCTATGGTAGTGCTTCTCAAACTTCAAGTACTTGCGATCCAATTTTCAATCATAATTTTTATCGCCCTTCCCGATACAATAACAGTGTATTGATTTTAATAATACTATTCTTTTCGACGCTAAAGCTACAATACTAACTTAGTTATGCATCGTACACATTATGGAAATAAGTATTAAATTATGTTTATGTTACTCTTAAATATAATATATTTTAAATAAATCACTTTTAAATAGTAGTTTGAAAGAATATTTTTGACTTTTTGATATGCTTGCTTCCTCCTCCCTACAGGGGCTTGCCCAACAGTTTGAGAATCATTGACCTATGACTAAACTACGCTTTTGTGAAAGCTTTCATTCGTATATATTTAAATATTCTTTTGTAAGATAGTAAGCAGTATTCAAAGTATTAAGTCTAGGTAATGTAACATACTTATCTCTAACAATTAAAATGTTTCTACGCATTAATAAAATAATTTTTAAATCGTAACTAGTATATAAACAAGCCTTAAGAGATGATGATAACATAAGTAATTTATTCGGAAATTTGCTTCGAAACAATCATTTGAACAACATAAAGCTGTTTAACGTGAAATTGATGATAAGCCCTTAGATAGCAATATTCTTTTCTCTTCCTCTTAGTATCTTTTTTTTCTAAATGTAAATATAAATATATTATATATAGTTTTATAGCTTATATTGTTGATCTACCTTATTATGTTTTTTTTTTATTTTTGTGAAAGTATTGAAAGGAAAAAATAAAGTAAATACGTGATTTTTATCCCCACAAATAAAGGTTTCTTATGTCTTGACTTCAAATTTAAAGATTCTACTGCCTAAGCTAAGCAAAACATGAATAATACATAAAGGGAAGCATAAGTATAATGAACGTACAGTGAAATTCTGGCTTAAGAGGTAACGGTGAGACAATATCAGGGTAATCATAAATCCTACGGGAGATTTAAGAGGGGAGGGGTTATTCCGTGATAATGATTTGAAAGCACGATTGAAGTTTCTTATTGTTTTAAAACTAAACTTACCGTATATTAAAAAAAATAAATGCAATTTCTCGAAACATATTTATACTGATTGAGGCGGAAAAACACGACAAAACAACCACTGAAATTGAAAAGCAAAATGCTGCTGTGAGACATTTGCATGCAATAAAATGCCAATTTAAACAGCAAATATTTTCTATTGCTAATATAATAACGTAGAACGAGAGAAGTAGATGTTTAACCTATTTGAAAATGACCAGTTTTGTAACTGAAGACGGAAAAAAAAGAAGAGTTAAACTGTCAAGACAGACCATGGTACAGTTGTATGATTTAGTGAAATCAGAAAATATAATTATTCTCGTTACAGTTTTACCTAGTATATATATATATATATATATATATATATATATATATATATATATATTAATAATGATTCTTGTTACTTTTTTAGATTAGATAATTATAGTTAAGAATAGTAGTGACAGTATTAAGTATATGCATGGTAAAAAAATTATTTCTATTTATACCTATGATTTTGAAGACTTATTTAACTCCATTGATATAGAATACATGTTTAAGATTCTTAAAATAGCATATAGCAAATATATTTTGAATAAGATAGTAAAATTGGATAAATATATTTCTATTATTTAATTAGTATTAAAAGAAACTTATATTTTCCATAATAATGCTCATTATCAGCAAATTAAAGGTTTACCACAAGGTGGACCAGCTAGCAACTGCTTAGCAAATATATTATTGACCTGCATTTTTATGAAAATGAAAGTATTAGTAATGATTCTTGTTACTTCTTTAGATACATAGATGACTTAATTATTTTTAGTAATATAGTTGACTATGTTCCTGGCTTTAATTATTATCCCCATTATTTAAAATTATTAAAAACTAATTATAATAATGAGTCAGCTAACTTTTTGGACCTTCAATTAAACGTTAAGAATAATTTGCTTACAAGTAATATTTTTGATAAAAGAGACTCATTTGATTTAAACATGATAAAAATGCCTTTCTTGGGTAGTAACCTACACCTATCAATTTTTAGAAATATTATCTTAAATTTTATGAAAAGAAATAATGATTTAGTTACTGAGATAAAATTTTAATACATAATAATTTTGTGAATTTTTTGCAATAATTGTTTAGAATACAATTATTCTAGTAAATTTATCTTTAAATATATTTCTATTTCTAAATAAATCTAGTTTTATTTTAGTTCGTTATTTTAATTAATATTTCTTCTCTCTCTCTATTGAGTTCGTTTTTAAAAAAATATTTTATTTTTTTAATTGCAATATAACTTTCTAGTATATAATCATCCAAGTAAATTTACTTTAATATATTTCTATTTGTTACTATCTATTTTGAACTCCGTTCTTTATCTTATTTAAAACTTCTTTTGTGTTGTTTACTTAATTATTTATCTTTGCGGTTAGTTTAATTGCAAAATAACTATCCAGATGGTGCTTCGGTTTTTTCTTTCCTGCGCTGGAGTTTCAATCTTTTTCGCCATTTCTCGTAGGACCTCTTTCAATTAGGTGGTGTTTTCGCGAACAGAATTTTTGAGTTCAGGATTTTTGTTTTACAAGTAAGTTTTTCCTAATATTTTCTATTATTCCTCTCCTTGATAGATTCATTACTGTTCTCTTTTCTCAATTTCTTTTTACGATTTTGTTAGGTTCTACAACCACGTGCTGTATTAGGCTTAACTTTTCAACTTAAGTTTTTTATTTCCTATTATGTCAAAAATTTCTGCTGTATAGGGAAGGTGGATCCATAAAGCATTGCTAACCCTAATTCGCTGGCCTAATCCAGCGATAGCTTTAGAAATCATAAGTCTCCAGTTTAGTCCTATGACTTTTTGTATGTACTTTTGTTGTGTTTGATGAATTCCAATTTCTTACTTCTTTAGTACTGTGGGTTCTAGTTATTCTTCAGTTTTATTTTATTATACTACATATACATATAAACAGTATTATTATAAAATATTCCATAAAGTTAAAAACCTGTCATAAGACATAAATTGGGGAATCAAAATGTTTTATTTTTCCTCCCTGATAATTCAAGAACCCAAGTTTTATGAGCACTCTTCAAGAAATAGCTGAATTTTGGAATTTCTTGTTTCATCTGCATTTCTTATCAATAGTTTCATAAGATATCCCACCTCAATGAATATTTCAATGAATAATTTGTGAAAAACTGATTTTTCATTACAGAAAACTCTCAAAAGCTTTTTCTTTAAATATAATGTTGAATACTTCTAAAATATTCTTCAAGAATATTGAATATAAAGCGTAGTACGTAGATAATATTGAATATTGAATAAAACGTATATGTATTGAATACGTAGTCAATAACAGAAATGTAACAATACACATGGTGCATTCAGAAATGAAATATTTCCAGTTATAACCTCATGTAACTATTTTATTAAAAATTGTTGCCGAGCGATGTATATAACATAGAATATAAGGAATTTTTTAGCGAAGGTATGGAGACAAGTTTCCTAAAAAGCAAAGTGATTAAACCTTTCTTTTTATGTGTATGACTCAAAATAACGAGTAACACAAGTTTGGAAGTTATACGACAATTTAAATTAATGAAAGTGAGCTAATTTAGTTAAAATGTTTTAATAACCATTGGGAAAATTCAAAATTATCTGCAAGGAATTCTAGCTCATATATTAAAAATTATTTGTCTATATATCATATCGTTAACAGTGATTAGGATATTTTACTAAAATCTAAGATGTATTTTTATTTACAAAAATGTAACGGCTCATTGCACATTTTTTTAATGAAATTTTTTTTTAATGCATGGTTACTGATAAGAACAATATGTTAAAAATTAAAACTATCCAAGTTAAAATAAAATTTTTAGCTTATCACTTTTACTACATTTTAAGTAATATATATAATATATTTATAAGCAAAATTTCAGGAAAATACATTATTCAGTGTTTTAGAAATCAGGTTTTGCGTATACAACATTGACCACAAAAAACATTCTTTATGCAAAACATTTTCAGTTTTGATACTTATTTTACTAAAATAATGAATATCCGATATTTTAAATCCCCTCAACGTGTAATGTATATGCTTTCTATATTTTTACCTCTATACACACACACACACATATACATATATATATATATATATATATATATATATATATATATATATATATATATATATATATATATATATATATATTCATTTCTGGCTGTTCGATTTTACCCTCTAAATGAAAAAGACTGCTTGTTGCCCGTAGAGATGTTTCATTGTCAAAGTTATTATACTGTTTGAATGTAGAGAAACCTCAAACAATACCCAACTCCTTATAAATCTCTTATACTAAGTAAATGATCATTAAATAATACTAACACTGCATTTTCGGAAGCTATTAGAACTAAATTCTGCAATTCGACTAAATTTGAAGCCAAAATTCTTTACTAATGGTTCAAAAACTGTACCAAATTATCGTGGCTTGCTAATAGAGTATAATAAAAATATGTTTTTTTCAATTTGCATTTGTCTTGGCTAAAAAACGAAAAACAAGGATTCTCTGACCACTTATGCAGCATTTTCGGTTGCATTTCCATCTGTTCTGTTTTATAAAATATCCGCATCGTCATTTTTACTAATCATAGAAAAAGAATAAATAACAAAATTTGAAACACATATAAATGGGTTTTATATAAAGAAATAAATGAAAAAGTTGTGAATTTCAGTCAAACACCGCTGCAGTAAAACTTAGACCAATATCTTAGTCTCCAATAACCTTTATAACATATTATCGTAAAATAGCCTGATTAGTAAGTTGCCCTACTTCTAAAATTGCCTTAAAATAAATTTTTTTTTAATTTATCACGTTAAAAATCTTTAAAGAAATTCAAAAGTTTGATTTTGTATTGTAGTTATTTTAATAATGATGTATTAGTTTTACAATTAAAAACAAATATCGATATGCATAAATGGAAATAAGACAGACAAATACACTAAAGCTACTTTATTCCTAATTCAAAATTTTCAAAATACTGCAGTCGGTTACTTGATTGTAAATATAAATAAAAACTTTTTTTCTAAATATTTTTACTTCTTTCAGGAAATAATTACTTTATGAGGAAGTTTTAAATCCAATGCGCAACATTACAATTTTGAAGATTTTTGGGCTTTAATCTATTTGTCTTACATAGTTACATTAAAAACTACGTTTATTGATTATTGGCTTTTCTACTATACACTTGCACTTGAAAACATTTGAAAAACAAAATTTCAAGGAAACTTATAAGTAAAAGTATATTATTTATCTATAGAACCATAAAACACAAAATAATTCTGCACTTATCGCAAAGTAAATTTTCCTCAATATCAACAAAATTGAAATACATTTATAACAAACAAGGGATTGTAAATTAATTTAAATGGAAAAAAAATAAAATAAAGGAATTTACTCAGTAAACTTCAATACTGGAGTTACGTTTTAAAACTTTTGTCATTTGTTCCTTGTAGTAAGTTTCACCTGCAGTAAAACTAGTTCACATTAATAAAGATGTTTTAAGAAAAGTATGTTATTTTTATTTTTATAACCCTTTATAACTCTTTTGACAGACTATGTTATCTTCATTCTAAAACTGACATGAAAAGCATTAATCTTAATCTATTTTAATTTATAACCCATCATACTTTTATTCGGAAAAACTGATGGAAGTTCTGCCAACATTAGTTGATCAAACAATTTAAATTAAAAAAATCGCTTGTTCAACCTGAGATGAAGAGTAATTTATTTCAATATGTCCACTAAGATGACAAACGGTAGGCTCATTTTCCTGAAATGGATTTATTGATTAGCTATTAAGTGTTTCTTTTTTAAAAAAGAGGATATACACACATACATATATAAATAGAGGTATGGCTAAATTGTGTATAAACTTTTATTTCACATCCATTACAGTTTCAGGAAGTAATTTATATTTTCTATATATTTTAATTAAATCTAAACAATATTTTAATTTTAATTAAGTGCATTTTCATTAGGAACATTTTATGAAAGAATTGACAGCTTGAAATAACTTTATATATATATATATATATATATATATATATATATATATATATATATATATATATATATATATATATATATATATATAAATACATACATATATATTCTTTTGGTAACTTTTGTGAATTGCCAAGAACTCATGAACGCATGATTATGCGTATCCATATTCGGGTAAGATATTCTTATCCATTTAAGACCTAAAATATTTTTATCTTTTTATGTTACATTCTTCTAGTAATTAGCACTATATCGACCCGAATGACACTGGACAAAATAATAATAATAAAAAAAAATATTTTGTTAACCTCCCTCCCTCCCGGAACGTGGTGCGTTCCAGCACAAATGTATGGGTGGGCTTCTAAGGGGACATTAGCTTAATTTAACTCAGAGCTTCTCAAATTGTGAGGCGTGCCCCCCTAGAGAGCATGATAGATCTAGTAGGGCGGTACGAGCTTATTGAAGAGTCGCAAATAGAAGATCATTTAAAAAATATTATTAATTTGTTAAAATTAAACAAAAGAAATACATTCTGATGTAAAAAAAACAGTTTGATGAATGTATGAGTATTGTACAATGTACCGGGTGCTTCAAAAGTCATGCACATCCACATCGTAATCCTCGTTGCTAAAAAACCAAAAGGTTTGGTTCAAATTTCTATCACTAGATGGCAGCATGGATCCCATCATAAGAAGTTGTGAACGTATCAGGCATCAGATTCAAAATACTAATCAGTTAAGGTCAGTTGAGCACAACGGGAGGTGCATTATGTTTTGACAAGAGCAAAGAATAGCCATCGTGGAATTTTATTTCGCTATAAAATCGCATTGATTTGTGATAAATTTATTTCAGCAGAAATATCCAGGTGAAACAGCACACAATGTATTTACTATAACACTTTTAGTGCAATGGTTCCGTGACACAGGATCGGTTGCAGATAGGAAGCGATCGGGTATAGCATCCGTAGTGAAAACGAAATTGGCCGATGTGGAGACCGCTTTACATAGAAGTCTATTGAAAAAAACGTCCGTCTACATAAATATCTTTACAGAATTCATATCCATGCGGAAAGTGATGAAAGACACGCTTGGTTGCAGCAAGACGGCGCAACGTGTCACACATCACGGGACAGTTTGGAAGTTTTAACAGAATTTTTCGATTATCATATGATTTACAAAGGACTTTGGACACATTGTTTACAGGACTTGTCAATTGAAGATTTTTTTTCTTTGGGGTTATCTGAAAAGTGTCACCTTCAGGAATAATCCCCATACGCTTGAAGAACTTAAGAGTAACATTATTCATGCAATATCAGACATTAATTCTCACACTCTTCGTCAAGTGTCAAGTAATCTGGTAAAAAGAGTTCGATTGTGTGTCAAGGAAAACGGACATAATTTTGAACATTTACTGTTATTTTACCATGTCTGAGTCTGACACCTGACAATAAGGATAACCGTTCAACCCTTGTTTGTCCTTTATTCTGTTTATTAACATAATTTATCTGTCTTTAAACCTCAACCACAAATGTTGATGTGCGTGACTTTTGAAGCACCCGTTATTTTATAATTAATTTAACAATACTACTTTAAGAATAAGTTTAATAATTACCAGTGACTCTATAGGCTTGTCACATATAAAATTATACACAAACATTAACACTTATAGTGATAATTTGTACGGTTTATAATTAATCTCTTAACTGCCGATTGAAAGTTACGCGATTCACTTACCGTTTGGATGGTGGTGTATTGGTAGGAATGGGATGGGGAGAAAATGTATAAATAAGAAAATCCTCTGATACAAGCCAAATATTCGCAAAAACTGTCAAGGGAATTTTATTGTATTCCAAAGCCTTCGAAATAATTTTAAACAGAAATGATCATATTTTTAAAGACGTATAAATACGTCTGGGGCAGTTCACGCACTGGCTGCGCGAGACGTTTTTATACACCGGTGGCACTTAAAATACAGTCGTATTGTTGCTTTAGCGTCAAAGTACCATATTATCGAATTCAATACATTGTTATTGTATGTAGTAGGGTGCAGTGTGAAAATTATGATTGAATATTGGGTCGTAAATATTGAAAGTTTGAGTAGCACTATTTTAACTTCATGTAAAATATAAAGTGTACCTAATATTTTCATTTTATTTCAAATATTTTACCAGCATTTATTTACGAAGATATTAAAAAATTGTTACTTTCTTGAATACATGATGTCTAATCATATATAAAAATATAACTCAGCTCAGTGGTACATCAGCCTATGAGGGCCAAGTCCTACTATGTCTATCTCAGTTTACGCGACCTTAGGCACTGAGGTGCATGTGCAGTTATTTAGGTCAAATGATTAGTCTGACGTGCCCCCCTTCCCCAGTGTTTAGTTCCCAAGCAAGCTTGGTACTCACTTATCGACCCACTGAAGGGATGAAAGTTTGAGTCGACTTTACAAGCCTCGGACCTGTGGCGTGAAAGCGTGATACACTACCACTCAGCCACTAAACTAAATATAAAGTAAGTATAAAAATAAACGAAATATTTTTATTTACCTTTCTTATTTATTACCCGCTTAAGATATTCGACTACGTGGGGAACAGTTTTTTTTTTTTTTAAATTGAGATATGAGGATCTATTTTGTAGTTTGCACAAACCAAAAAAAAACAAAACAAAAATTGTTGAAAATTTATAAAGTTTTAAAGTTTTCTGAAGATACTTTTAGTATGTATTGTTCGCTTACTTGATTCGTGCTTTAACAAAGCTTGAACATACAATTCGGCTTTTATCTTTGGATAAAGTACAAACATACGAACATTCAGACGTTAAGTCGTACCAAAGATTTCAATCTACGCCATGAGATGTGTATTCTAATTATAAGCTTCAATCAATCCTTTTCACGTTCTGATAACTGTAAACCACATAGCAGAAGGATGAAAATTTTTAGCAATCACCACGATGCACGTGCATAACCGGACTTTCTTGCAAATTCTCCAATCTAGCGAAATATTTCTCTCTCTTTTCACATGTACAAATTATTTCTATAAGAGTTTATTTTAATTTGATTACTTTAAAACATTTATGATGAACATTTGCTTTTTGAAGAATAATATATATCTATAACGTTTTCAAATTTTGAGGGATAGCCATGACAACATTCCTGAAAATTAAATGTATTGAAACTTATTTTAACATTGATGCTACTCTCAATAATTTGGATACATTTCATCTGACAATTAAACCTCCTTCTGAATAATAGGGCGTTGCATCGTTTTTAGTATGGTTTTTCTTTATGGTCTTTCTTTTTTCAAAAGAGGACATGATTTAATTTCATCAAAAATAACAGGGCAGGCAATCTCTGGGATAGAAATTTCTATAAATCAAATTTGAGTCTGGTTGTGGCTAATAAGCATTGAGCTTTATGTAAAATACCTGTATTTCTCAAAACCACATGCAGAGTTGGGTTAAACTAGAGGTAACAGAAAACATACATATATACTATGCGCCACGTATAGAGTCAGTATTTCAACCTAACTTTATATATATATGTATCATATGTAACGCCAAACAACTCTGCAACCATCTGTTTATCAACTCAGGGGTTACCTCCATTGAAGTTTCGATGTTTGCAGACTAATAGTTCAGATTACTATTTCAGCTATAATAAGCCAACATTTTGTATTGCGAGCAAAAGTTTCCAAGAGATTTATCTAAAATACATGCCAAGCTGAAATTTCGTGATGGAGTCTAGAGTTTACAGTGGAAGTGTTCAAAGCGAACTGCTTTATCTAAGAGCATAACAAAAAGTTATAACGAGTCATAGATTTATGTAGTTCAAATTTTAATTCACAATTTGAATAATGATTTATGTACATATAGTTAATAAAATGTACAAACCATAGAGTAATATGAATTCCAATTTTGTAATGATAATAGTAAATGCATTCTGATTTTCGTCATCAAAAATCTAAAAATACCTAAATTAGATCAAATCAAAGTAAACACAGTCCTTGAGAAAATAGAATAATGAACCGGGGTTGTTTTGTCCTACATTTATTAGATAATAGAGAATTTGAAACTCCAACAAAAATATTAATTTTTCCTCATGAATTAAAGAATGATATACTTTCACATTTTGAAAACTCATTACTCTGTGTATTCTAACCGGATAGATTTTTGAAAGAAATTTAATAGGATAATCCTTTCAAAACGAGTAAAATAAATTTTCAATTTAAAGAATTCAGTTCATTATTAGGAAGCTGAAAAATAAAAAAAAAATAAAACACTAGATACCAAATGAGATCTGGAATAAACTACTAAGAAACTAAGACATTATTTATACTTGGAAAAATGAATGTTTTGTTCGCTACTAGTTTTTATTTCATTTGATCCGTTGATATTAAATACATTGGGGAATGGTAACCATATTTATAGTTTCAAAACACATCTCGACAAAAGAATGGAACTCATTCCTTTTTCTCTTCACAGGCAATTTGGCTTAACTTCTGATTCAGTTTGTTCAATTTTGTTGCCAAATGTAGCTTCACAATATTGCTTTACCGACCAAAGACTTAATATGCAATTAAGTTTTAAAGATATATGTTTGAGGTTTCAAAAATTGGATACTTTCTAAATGTCTTGCGAAAAAATACTCTAATGCTGTTTTGAAAATCCATATTATTAACTTAAACTTATTTTATTTTTAAATCTGCTCAAATTTAAAATAATTTTTAAGTCTACATAATGTAATTGAGTTGAATTCTATCTTAAAATTAAAAAAAATCAAAAAAATTAAACAAAATAAGTATATTGAAACTGAAAATATAAATTGTGCTTTTGTTTCGAAAACTTTTTTCATGCCTGTGATGCAGTGTTTCAAACTTAAAATAAAGTAATTGTGTTGCTCGCTGTCAGTCAAATATAAGTCTTTACAAATTTCAATTTAATTTCTTGGAAGATAAGTTTCGTATTATATATTATTGAAAACGTGTTTTTCAAAGTGTATCTATATATATAAATTATTTTCTTGAATTATTATTTATTTGTAAGCCTTCAAAATAGTAAGCTAAAAATAACTCGTATTAAGGAAAGGTAGAATTATTAATTTTGGGAACTACGATAAAAAAAAAATCAACAAAACAGGGAGCCATTTATGAACCGAGAGGAAGTTTTTATTATTTGGTTTTTCACAGCATATATTTTAATGTAAAATAAAAAAAATCTATTTTCAGCATATCCGAAAACATCTTTTCAGTTTATATTTAGGGTTATTTATTGCAGACAATTTTTGGTAAATAGTACTTTAATAGAATTTTTAATAGCCTTCCTAATAAATCCTCGCATGTGGGTTAATTTTTGTAAAGATTTCTTCCCCACATAAATTGTAAAACAATCCTTTACTTAAAAAAAATCTAAACTTAGCATTTAAGATAGTACTGTACTTCAATATGAAGAAAAAGTTAATAAAATGTTTTATTAAGAGAACAGGGACATCATATACTTTCAAATAATCGATTTTTCAATTTTATTTCTAAAAATAGTGCTTATTTTTCTGAATCTAAAAATGTATAATACTTATATGTTTGTTAATAAAATAGCCCTAAAATATGAAAAATAAAAATGTAAATAAATGACCACGCCCCTTTTTGACACGCCCCTTTGAACTTTAAATATGTAGTTTCCCCTGTGTTTTATCTATATTAACTTTGATTGTTTTTTTCGTTTGAATGTTAACCCCGCTACTTTTAGCCACGCTTGTGCGTGAGCTATTGTTCCAAGCTGTGTGACAAAAATTTCTTACTTACTTTAAATTTCGGTTTATGGCAATGTTTTGAACCGAGTTCGTCTATTCCGAAGTTTCTTGTGGCATACAACTACTTAATTTACATTAATTTTCGTAAGAAATGTTTATTTTTTACTTATAATTATTAATATTCATAAGATTTTAAAAGTATCTTAACTTTTCTAAACGAGTAATTATGCCAAGAATAAAAAAATTTGGCAGAAGGAAGTATAGTAGCAATCAACATAAAATGTCTAAATCGACTGAAGAATTGCTTTTGAATTCCGTGGAAAGTGCTTCTAGGAGAAAAATTAAAAATACCGGATTTACTAAAAGAACAAGATTCTCAAAATGTAAACATAATCGTTGAACTGGATTTATTATCTTCCCTTATGAAAATCTCTTATGTTGTAAATATTGCTGTTCTTCAGAGAAAATTGAGCTGAGAGAAGATTTAAAAAGTCGTAGAGGTTTAGCTGTGAGTTTGGAAATAATTTGTCACAACTGTGAAGAATCGACGAGTACAATGTCATCAAAAATATCAAATAAATGTTATGATGTTAACCTAAGATTGACATATGGAATGAGAGCTATTGGAAAAAGGTGGAGCTGCTGCTCGAATATTCTGTGGGCTCATGAATTTGCCTCCACCACCTGCAAAGTTTGAACGCCATAATTTTTTGTTTTTAAATGTTTTAAAAACAATTAGTGAAGACTCGATGAATGCAGCTGTTCACGAAGCAGTCATAGCGAATGATAATAATTCAAATATAGCTGTGGCTGTGGATGGCACATGGCATAAAAGAGGCTATTCTTCATTGAACGGAGTTGTATGTGCTACGTCTGTTGAGAACGGAAAGGTTATCGACTTTGAAGCTCTCACAAAATATTGTTCTTCATGTAAGGGTAAAAACCATGTGAAAATTGTGCTAAAAATTACGAAGGGATTCAGTGGGGGGAATGGAATGTCGGGGGGTATTAAGTATATTTCAGCGATCTGAAACATCACGAAAAGCATGTTATACGCAGTATCTTGGTGATGGGGACTCAAAAGGATTTCTTACTATAAAAGAAGCAAAAGTATATGATGACACAGAAGTTGAAAATTAGAATGTGTTGGCCATGTGCAAAAGCGTATGGGCACAAGGCTGAGAAACATTCTAAAAATGAGCAAAGGCATTAAGCTATCAGATGGGAAAAAATATTTCGGGACGTGGACGGCTAACGCTTAAAGAAGTGGACTCAATCCAACATTATTATGGGCTAGCAATCCGTAAAATTTGTCATCTGTGGAGGACGTGAAAAGAGCCATATGGGCTATTTATTTTCATAAACTAAGTACTGAGGATAATCCTCAACACGCTTTGTGTCCTCTTGGTGAGGATAGCTGGTGCGGTTATAACCGTAGCATTGTTACGGGGAATTTTATATTCACAAGCATTCTTTACCCGAGTCAATTTTATTGAAAGTGAAAAAAGTGTTTCGGGATCTCACAGAGAAGGACTTATTGAAAAAGTGCCTTCATGGAAGAACACAAAATCCCAATGAAAGTTTTAACAAATGTATTTGGGAGCGAATTCCTAAAACAGTTTTTGTTGGCATTGAAACTTTGAAATTTGGAGTTATGGATGCTGTAATTTGTTTTAATGATGGATATGTAAGTAGGATAAAAGTCTTTGAAGCTCTGGGCATTAAATCAGATACAACACGGAACGTGCCTTACTTATAATTGATAACAAACGAATTTTTGAGGCTGAACGTATAGTAAATAAAGTGTCATTGGAAGCCAGAAATAAAAGAAGGTCTTTAAAAAGGAAAATGGATAAACAGAATTTAGATGAAGAAAATGAATACCAATCAGGGAAATATTAATCAAATCTATAATGTAAGGAGAAATTTTTGTTAAGTTTTATTATATTTTTCTCGAATGTTTAATATTTTTAAATTTAGGTACACTTTTAAAAACTATTGTAGCATATTGTTTGAAACCTTTTATATATCTAAACAGGATACATGTGCATACAGTGAACAAAATATCTTTTAGTATGTGTCTAATTTTTTGAAAATTAGATTTTTATATGTAAAAAAACAAAATTAAGATTTTCATAATTTTAAGGTTTTATGATTATTTTTAAGAAATTATGCTATTATATAAATATAATTAGTTAAAAACAGATTCATTATGTTTAATATGTTACTTTTTATATATTTGTAAATTTTTTTGTATATTCAAAGAATATTTTTGTAAGAAATGGTACCTATACATGAAAATATGTATTACAAGATCTCGAAAATTATGTTCATGTTAACTAAAACAAAGGGAAAAAACATATGAATTTAAAATTACTTTTGTAACTCTAGAAAATGGTTAAGGATTATTATTAGTCATATAAAAATAGGCAATGAAATACTAATTAAGTGTATAATATGTGAAAATATTGTTTTTTTTAGTTTTTTCACTTTTTCTCAAAAGCATTTTTTTTGCATTTAGGTACATTTTTTAAAAACTATTGCACTGTATGATTCCTGATTTTTTATACTTCTATACAAGATGCCTATGCATATAGTGAACCTAATTTTTTCCTATTAAAATAGTGCCTAATTTTTTAAAAAAAAAAAATTGTTTTATGCATAAAAAAGCAGAAAAATAAAAAAATTTCAAATTTCAAAGTTTCATATTTTTTTTAAAGAAACTATACTAAAATTTTACTAAAAAAAAAGGGTTTCACTGTATTTTTATGTATTGTTTTATATATGTGTAAAAAATATTTTGCATAAAAAAGGATACTTTTTTAAAAAATGGTACCTAAACATAAGTATATATTACGAGTTCTCAAAAATTATGTATTACTTTAATTAAGTAGTAAAAAAACACTTTTTGGAGTAAAAAGTTATTTTTGTAGTTCTACAGAATAATTAAATTATCCTTATTATAGACATAAAAAAAATCTAAGCTCTATTGGAAATTTTAAATGATATATGTCTCATAAACAAAGGGTCTTAATTTTGGCATTTTACTCTTTCGAGCATGTCCTGGTTCCCTTAATAAAAAAGAATATTGGATTGTTACAAAAATGTCACGTGGTCTTCAATGTCAGGTATAAAGCCGATGTCTCTGAAACCTCTCGCTCTTCGATCATTTCTCTGTAGTCATGTAGC
The DNA here is from genome assembly GCA_019973935.1 of Trichonephila clavipes. NCBI lineage: Eukaryota > Metazoa > Arthropoda > Arachnida > Araneae > Nephilidae > Trichonephila > Trichonephila clavipes. The sequence goes on from BMAU01014696.1 coordinate 869,366, forward strand.
AGCTGCAGCGCGTTCTGTGTGTGTCTTTGTCCATGTTTGCTTCTTGTATGTGTAATGCCGTCTCTACTGGATCTTTATGTGTTTCTGGATGTGAATAAAAAGGAATTTCGATTTCCATGAGTTCCTCTTCGATACTATCGTATTAGACCATGCTCCTTATGAAATGCCTCTGGAACAATTCCGTTGAGTGGTAAATATATTGTAAGACGTGGCTGATTAAATAATGGAGAACCAATGGTTGGGCGTGGCCGGTGGTGTAATTTTTTATGTTACGTGGAGCATGGTCTAATACGATAGTATCGAAGAGGAACTCATGGAAATCAAAATTCCTTTTTATTCACATCCAGATACACATAAAGATCCAGTAGGGACGGCATTACACATACAAGAAACAAACATGGACGATACAACACAGACAAAGACACACAGAGAACGCGCTGCAGCCGCTACATAACTACAGAGAAATGATCGAAGAGCCAGAGGTTTCCAGAGACATCGGCTTTTATAGTACAAGTACTTATGACGTAATAACAGCTCTGATTGGATAGAATGGGCGGGATTGGGATGTCTGATGCAATGAGAGTACTCGATTAAGATTAAAATCAGGGTGTTAGTGTAGAACCAAATAATTAAAAGATTATTGCAGTACTATTAAAAGAATTAATTAAAAAGATGCTAGGGGAATTACATTTATATATATATATATATATATATAAATATATATATATATATATATATAAATATATATATATATAAATATATATATATATATATATATAAATATATATATATATAAATATATATATATATATATATATATATATATATATAAATATATATATATATAAATATATATATATATATATATATATATAAATATATATATATATATATATAAATATATATATATAAATATATATATATATATAAATATATATATATATATATTTATAAATATATATATATATATATAAATATATATATATATAATATATATATATATATATATATATATATATATATATATATATATATATATATATATATATATATATATATATATATATATATATATATATATATATATATATATATATATATATATATATAAATATATAGAAATTATGAAACAAAAAATATTTTTAGAAATAGCATGAAAGTGCTAAAAAAATTAATTTAAAAAGACATGAAACTGCAGTAAAGAAAAAAGTATAACATTAACAAAATATATAGACGAAAATAATAATATAAGTAAATGAACAAATACACAATGGATATATTATGATGCAATAATAAAGCAACGCTATGAAATTAAAGGCATAAAGCCAAACTTTTTTTAAAAAGCTGCTATACACTAGTAAAAAGAAATTATGCCTCTTTGAAGATAGAATTTATATATATTACATAAAGTGCATCGTTTACTTTAAATTTTATTTCTATTTGCATAAACCTGATAGAATTTCAAAAATGCTTTATTTTTCTTAATAAATTGAAAGACATGTTTACAGTTTCTAGTTGAGTTTTTTTTTAATAAACTATAAAAAAAATTACTTTTAATAAACAGTGAAAGCTACTTTAAATGCAGCGGAGCTATAAATATGGGAAAACATTAAAATGTATAAAACACATTTAGCAATTTATCTAAGAATTAAATAAAATGAGTGAAGAATAACAAAACTTTATTATTAACTTTTCACTACGTGCAAAAATTTAAAACTACAATAACACATAATTTATAAATCTGAGGTTATTTAAAGAAAAAAATAATACGCGGTCAATACATGTCATATTTCATGGAAGAGAATAATTTGGGACAGAAATAAAAAAAAAATCATCGTTGACGTGGGTTGAGTACGTGCTTGAAATTCAATATACAGCCTATTATAACCACAGATATTTATTTAAGAAAATGTAATATTTTTTCAGTTGTTACAACTCAAAATGTGTACCGAGGTATTAATTTAGTAGTGTTTTTTAAAATTTCTTTGGCACTCAAAAATTTGTAGTTACTTTCCTATAATATTTTCATTTACAAATTAAAAATTACTCGTTTATTCACACAATGTATATTTTTATATAAACTAAAAAAAATATGTAGCATAATTACTTTATAAAGAATAATTTAAAAATAAAATCATTTATCACTTAGAAAAAAAGTAAAATTAACTTTTTAATTTCAGAAAAAACTGACATACCTTTTCCGGTTTCAAACGGTTTGTAAGCCCTAGTTTTTGTATAAATTATCCTATATTCTATATTTTTTGTCTACCTTTAATGTTGTCATTTTGAATAATTTCATAAAAATTCAAAATTACGAGGTCTATACTACCTCAAACTGCAACTTTATTAAAACTGTAAAATTTTCAATTTTTAACAGAATGTTCTATTATTTCATTTATGTAGTAGAAGTATTGTTGATTTCCTTTCACTCTTTGCAAAAAATTACATAAGATTAATTAATAATGTTATTTTTAGTTATTAATATTAGCAATAATAACAGGAGTAAACGTAATAAATGTAAAACTTTTACAGTGATCTTATATGCAATACTTCTCTCGAATTACAACTCTGTACTTTTACATCTCGTTATAATACTTTGTATTTTTATACCCATTTTTCATCTTTTTCTTATGATTAGTTAACTAAAAAATGATTTGATTCTGCATTTTTTCCTGTATTTTTCTCATAGTGTTAACTTCTTGCACTATTTATAGTGCAGATTTTTTTTAAAATTTCTGTTATTGCAGATAGTTTTGTAAATTTCTTATTATATTCATTCTTTACATTTTTTTCTATTTTTATATTATCTTCCAAAATCTGGAATATAATATGTGTGTGTGTGTGTATGAAATGTAAGTGAGACCTGTGTATCTAGGGCCACCCCATTTAATTTGAATAATATTTAGTTCTAAGTTTTATTACTCAGTTGGGTGAGTGATAACACCAATTCCTACTTTTGCATTCATTTTGAAATTTTGCAAAAGAAAGCTGTTGCAAGTTATAAATAAAAAAAAACAGTTTTACATGGTCTCAAGTAAAATTTTGCTGTCCATCTCTTTTTATTGTTGTACAAAGATAAGTCAAATATTTTTCTTTGAATTCCAGGTTATAATTTTGTTTAAATCAGATACAAAATCAGATTAAAATACTAAATCAGATTTTAAATAAATCCCCTCTCCACCTGGTTTTTCTGCAGAAGACATTTTGTATGAAATTACCTAGTATTCTACCTAGGGCCACATAGTTGCTTTGTACCTAGAGCCATGGCCCTAGGTAATATTGCAATTAATATTCTTTGTTATTATTTTGTTTAAAAAGTTTTTATAATGTAAGGAGGAAACTGGCCTTAATTATCTGAACCATTTTGATTTAGGTAAGTTTTTTATTATAATTGGATGTTATTTAAATGAGAGGAGTGTACATTTTCTGAAACTTTCAATATGCTTGATTTATAAAAAATATGATTGCTGCCATTATTGTTATTATTCAGGATTATTCTTTTGTTTACTCAAACATAAGCATTCATTTAATAAAAAAATTCTTTATAATTATAAAAATAGAAGCATAATTCTAAATAATTTCTAATAAGCATAATTCTTGAAGTCAATCCAACAGAGGTGGCCGAAAACCAGGGAGAGGTATAATCTTGACTGACACTCCGGAAAAAGAAAAATCAAGACTATCATGCTATTAAAATTGCCAAAAAGAAAAAGTAAACTTGTGGAAAAACCTGAGTTTGAAATTAAGCCAACTTCACACAAAGAATTATTAGATATTGAAGATTCTCATTCTATATACTGATGATGCAAATTCTACAGTAGGGGGATTTTTGGGATTGAAAAAGGGGGATTTTTGTTAAACAAAAATACAAGGGCATAAAAACTGAACATTTTTATGTGGCAGAAGTAACAGATGTTAAAGAACAATATAGTGTTAAACTTCTGAAGAATATTGCTCATTTAAATAAGTTTATTTTTGATAAGGATAAATTTATGAAATTGGCAACAGAAATATTGTGTTCAAATTGCCCAAACCACAATCTGTTGATGCTTCAGAGCGATAATGTATGCAGCTCACTTTTGGAACCATTTTTTTAAATTATGTTGAATGAAAATACGCACGCGCGCGCGTGTAATTCGTTAATAATTTGGCGCATTGTAAATTAAATAGTTGCACGCTAAATCAATATGTTAGCTAATATTGATTATTTTTTTAAATTCATTTGTGTATGTTTGTTTTCTATTGATTACAGAGCGAAACTTAAGTTCCAGGGAAAGACCCTAGGTCCTGCAGCTGCTGGCACTGGGTACAATGACATCATTGTACCTAGGGCAGTGTTTCTCAAAGTGTGGGGCGCACCCCCTGGGGGGCGCGATGGCCGTACAAGGGGGGCGCGAGCATATCGAAAATTTAAAGATTTTTTTTAAAAAAAATAACCGGAAAGAGAAATAAAACAAAATGCTTTCTTCCATAATAAAAAAAAATTCACACGACAACACTGACATAATTTATGTTTATTATCTGGCTTTTTTCCGTCATCAAATAGCTATCTTTGATCCCAAAACCAAATTAAAGAAAAAAAACATTTTGTTTCATTTGCTGTATTTCCTCAATGAGAGATTTTTTTATTACGTTTTAACATAAAATATTTTTCGTTAAAAGAAAAAAACGAAACCCAGACCCTGAGAAAAATTCTAAGAAGATAAACAATTCATCACTGTAATTATTATTGAAATACTGTACATTAGTTGTAGAAAAAGAAAAGGAAGACATGATTCACTTTTCAGCCAGGCTGCATAATACGTTTGCTAATCATTTGATTGACCTTCAATCTTAGGGTATGGTTATTCAATATTAGTTTTCTCTCTCTCTCTCTGTCCCATCTTTTATGCGTTTGCTTCTCGCTTAGGGAAATTGTAAATAATAGAGTTTATATTTGGAAAAGAATTGATTGATTTAACATTTCTGTAATATTAGTGAAAAGTGTCTGATTTGCGTCCTTTATTATGGCCTTGTACTTTTGAATCATTTTAGTTCAGTTTTATTGGATTTTTTCTCAAATCATCAAAGAATTGATTAGTCCTTGAAAGAAGGTAAGTATACTTTCTATAAATTAAAATATTCACTAGAATTCCGATTTGTTTCGTGTACAGTAAAAATAATTATAAACAAATGAGTGGGGTGACTGATTCCCCCCGCACTGCCATTAGCGTTAGTATCGTGTACGCGCCTGCTCCCGGGTTAAAACATTTTGAAGTCTTCTCGCTTTAAATGTTAAAAAGTAACACAATTATTTTTCATCGGAATTTTATATTATTTTTCGTTATTTAACATTAGTTCTAAATGCCAATTCTGTGAGGTTTAAAATTACATTTCTTTTAAACAGTTATTTACAATTATAGCATTTGGCTAAAAAAATCATTTACATTTTTGTATACAATGTGGTGCACGCAGTTTTACTCTCCTTACAGTTCAGCTATTATATCAAGAATATTGTTTTATTTTTTTAAAAAATAAACTGGTGCGAAGAGTCGGTGTTTCAGCCAGTATACGTTTAATGTATCAGTACTGAAGAAGGTATTTTATAAATAATTTCTTATTCCTAAATTTGGCCGCGGTAGCCGAGTGGTATAGGTATCGGATTTTGGCTTGCCTTGTCACGAGTTCGAGCCCAGTACCACTAAAGACCCGCCGTGTAGGGCAGCGATGCACGTTAAATCTGTCGAGAGCTGAAACGTTCTCCCGTTGGTATGGTGTGGTAGTTAGGAGAGAGGGGTGCCAGCTCAGGTGTCGTCCACGTCACTTGATCATGGTTCAAAATTACGTGGTCCTTCGTCAAAAGCCCTCGTGCAGCTGAACAGTGCGACGTTAATATTCAATCAATCAATCTTATTACTAAATTAAGAACAAGTTTAATAATTATTAGGGACTTCCACGGGCTTGTCATGTGGAGAAAAGTTTTTCAAAGGAAGGTTTAATATCAGAAATTGACACTTAAAGTGTTATTTTTCTATATTTAGCTGAGATCTATATTTTGTCTTCAAAGCATCCACCGCAGAAAATCCGTTTTTAACAAAGGTAGGATGTTGAAAATGGTAATAGTATACGAAGTGCTTTTGTTTTCAGTACAGATAATTCCTCATCCACCTCTACCCAAAATTCAAAGAGCGATTTATTACAAAATTGCCTTTTAATTTTTCACTGCATCTGAAATCTATGAAGATTTCTTCTTCGGAAGTTGAGAGCCCTTTTGGAGTATCTTGAAATAGATCCCGAATCCACTCGTAACTTTCTACCAAGCTGTCCTCATCCAGAAAATACTTTTTAAAATTCTTTGTCAACATAGCTAAATGATTTTACATGTTTTAAAAACAACTTTCACATGTTGTTCTACAGATTTGTAAGTTTTAACACATATCGAGCTGGGGCTTTTTTCCCATCATTTACTTCAGTAGTGGTAAATCCAAAATTTAAGTATTTTTAAGAATATCGCCTTGATTTAATTTTCGGAACCATGCTCGTTCGTCTGTGTACTTGTTGATTCTTTATTATCATCGAATGTTTGCTTACGACTTAAAAATGTATGTATGATATTGTTTTAATCTACTGCCGAAAATACTTAATTACCGTGAATTACAATTAACGCGTAAATTTAAAAAAAATGTTCATTCAAGCTAGATTCGGTAGCTATAGGAGTATCGAGTCGACCAAAACTGACTGGAATTGTACGAGGAAAAGCATTTTTACATGTTTTGCGCAGACGTCCGATAGGTTGCCCAGACTCACGCAAACGTACCCTATAATGCCAGATGTGATGGATATGATAGAGAGCAACATAGACTAGACTATTTTTCTAATGACATTTGTACTTTGAGAAATGAATGCTGAAGGAAATAAATCCTTAATTAAATATATCATTTTGCGATCTGTTCCAATTTAAAAATTAGAGAAAGGAAAATAACATAATAATAAGTAAGTAATATATATTTTAAGTAATTTTCTTAAAATATATATATATATTACTTAAAAGTTACATATACACAAAATTTAATATACTTATCGTATTAATTTGTACAGTTTATAATTAAGATCGTATTGTAACTTTAGCGTCTCTCTCTCAAAGTGCATTTTTATTGCAGTAAATACATTATTGTTGTACAGGGGGGGCGCGACAAAAATTATGATTGAAAATTGGGTCGCCAGTATTGAAAGTTTGAGAAACACTGACCTAGGGCCATTTTTGAATTTTGTTTAAAACCTTTTATTTAACAGAATTTACTGGTTTAAGTACATATATTGACTCCTATTGGATGGGAGTTAGTATAATGATGAATGTATATCAGTTTCCCATTTTTAAAGATGCCAGTAGCTATGTTTTTGTGCATTGAAAAAAACTGGCCCTAGGTACACAGGTTTCCCTTACTTAATTAAAATTCTAAGAAACTTCCTTTTTATTATCTAGAACGTAGATGTAACAGCTAAATATCGCGGGAGTTAGACCACCTAACTCCCTAAATGAGTTCTAAATATGCAGAAAAAATAATATCGTCTACAATAATACATTCTTATAGAACTAATTTTGTTTATTCAACCAATTAATATTATTTCATTGACACAGTTACTTAATAAAGTATGAATATTCAGAATTGATTTGTGTTTTGAATAACTTCACACGGTAAAAAAAATGAAAGGGCTATTAGCAAGGACTCCATGAATATTTTGAAATCAGCTTCCAAGTTTTGTGATTGTGTGGCCTCATTTTTATACACAATCTTATCATTCACGATGAAACAGAATATATATATATATATAATCCAAAACATAAATATACACTGATAGTAAGAACCTAAGATAACTATACTAAATAGGAAAAAATAGGCACAGAAGTACAATAACAAACTCCTGGCCTTAGGAACCAAGATTGCAGGTTTTAACAAGTTTTAGGGCTAGCAAACCTTTACCTGTAGTTTGTCATACTACGTAACAAGAGGAAAGGAAAGAATAACATTTGGAGGAATTTAAACATTATAATAAAATCACTAAACTAATAAAATATAATTATAAAATTATAGCCTAATAGTATTCACATTATAGATTTAAATACGATACAAAACGTAGATATTAAGACTTACTTCGGGAGTGTATCAACTGGTTATGTTTCCCGCCAAATACAAGAGAGGGAAAACAGTCCGCATAAAGTTAATTTACTGATAGAATAATATAAAGTTAATATATATCTATATATATATAAGACGCATTTGTTGTCTGTGTGTTTGTCTGTTCCCTCATAACTCGAGATCCAGACACCCAAATAACGTGAAACTTGGTACACGTACACAAAATTACACGAAAAAGGTTCTTAAATAGGTTTGACGTTCATAATTCCTTCCAAATTTTTTAAAATTTAATTTTTAAGTGATTTTCCAGTGCTATGACTTCATATGTAGTCACGTTTCTCACTAAATGGACAATTTATACTTTACATGCAGTTTTTCATGATTATTACATATTTTTACTGTAGCTATGTTTATCGGTTGGAATATTTATTCAATTTTTCTATTCTTTGATATTTAATTAGGATTACTTTTCGAATAAATCATTTTTTTAAGGATTATTCTTTAACAACTAAAATTTTGTTTTGTTGTTTTGGCAACATTTAGGTATTATCGCGGGATGTTTATGTGTGTGATTTTGTTGGCAAATTACAACTTAGTTATTTATTTATTTAGAATGCGAAGATTATAATTTTGATAAACTAAAATTTCTCATTGATAAGGGTTATATTTCAGTTCGGTTCAAATGTAGTATAGGGGGGCACTTTGAATTTGGCAATTTTTCTTCGGATTTTTCGATTTTTATCTAAATGTCATGGTGAGATATCGAATTCATTCTAAAATAAATAATACCGGAAGAAGTACCTTGGAGACCACTTTTAGTAACCAAAATAAAGGACTGCGCCAAGTAGCCCCCCTATACAACACTTGATCGAATAATATGGTTCTTTGCAATTTCATGAGTCTTTATTTTAACCTTTAAGGGTATATTATTGGCTTCAGTGCATAAAATTGCCATGCAGAAAATCATACTTGGGTAATCAAACTGCCCAATCAAAAGCAGTGTTGGTAGTAATTACATATCAAACTGGAATAGGCATCAGAGAATGAGCAAAACAGACAAATGGCTTAAATACCTGTTGAGGAAGCAGGTGGTCGTAAGATAAATTATTTTTGGAACTTATGTACTAACTATCCTGACAATCGCCAACATTCAAAATAACTTGCCAAGTTGGCAACCCCGATTTTACATGTCATATATATATGTTGAATTGTAAGTCGTGCTTCGTTTCATATATCGCCTATAGGTTGCGGTTATATGTAAGTACCATATTTTTTCAAATTATGCTTTTGCATTGATAAAGTTAGTTCAGTTCTTTTTATGTCGGTTAATGTTAGTATTGTACTTCATTTTTCAATTTATTTTTATGCTCGGGATATATATACTTTGGATAATTTTTGTAGTACTTACGTATTTTTGCACAGTCGCCAACATTCAAGACAGCTCGCCACTTTGGCAATCCCAACTTTGTTTGTGTTGAATTGGCAATCATGTGCTTCATTTTATATAATGTCACCAATAGGTTGCAATAATACATAACTACCTTTAATTATGTGCATTACTATAACATTAGACTGGTTGCAACATACCAATTTGGCGGGATTTCAAAATCATGCCAAAAATGAGTAGCCAACCAACATGAAATTAATATTATGAGTATTATCTTAGCCTGTTTTATCTTTCCCTCCAGTAATCCTTAATTAATTCAATATATAATTTTTGTTTTTTTTTATATTTTAGTACTTACATTTTTTTTGGTTATTATGTACTGCAAATATTTTTTTGCACATTGCTATGTCTTTGGCAAAATTAATCAGTGGTATTTTTCTTAAATATGTTTTTTTATCTGTTTTTGACAATTTTTAAAATTTTGTTTGATGTCTGTCTGAAATGCAAATAGCAAAATAAATATTTTACAATATATATATTGTGTTTGTATGAAAATGTTTATATTGATTTATTCAAAATATTGAGTCGTCTTTTATTTTTGATATCTTTTTAAGATTTAATTTTATGTTATAACTAGCTATACCCAGCTAAATGTTGCTTTTTCTCAGTCAGCTTTAAAATACTGGTACACCATATAAAGAATGTCATGAAGCTTACAAAAGTAATAATACACAAGAATTCAAACAAATCTATATGCATAAAGACACATTTGTTGTCTGTCTGAATAAACGTTCTCTTTCACACTACATCATTTGGGCAAATTTTCAAAATTTGTTTGTGCGGTTAGTAATTAATTACAATGCTATAATTTTAATTGAATAGGCAGATATTGCACTTTTAAGTATAAAAATAGTTATAACTACTGTACTGTATTTTTTTCAGTGAGTGAATATTAACGTCGGACTGTTCAGCTACATGAGGGCTTTTGGCGACGGACCACATAATTTTGAACCATGGTCAAGTGATCTGGACGACACCTGAGATGGCACCCCGTTCTCCTAACTACCACGCCACACCAATTTAGCAGGAATATTCTACCAATACTTAGCTGGAATATTCTTTGAAATCCACTCTTTCAAGATATATGACAACACGGGTTCTATGATGAGTATTTTAGCGGGGAAGGCAAATAATTTTGTAGCATATATTACATTTTCAGCGGATTGCAAAGATTATCATTTTTGTCTCCCCAAAATAGTTAATGTCAAAATTTAAGTGTCATGTATGTTTATGGAGACCTTAGAAAACGATTTGACTATTTATTTTAAGTGAATGGTGTATATAATTAATTTTACAGTGGAATATATTTTATTAGCTCTAACCGATGAAATTTCCCTACCTAAGTGGATTATTTTGTTTATGTATGTCCCTTAATTTTCAATGTAGTGACCTAAAAAATATTGCATGAAAAAAAATGCAGTAAATCATAATGCGGTAGATAAAGCATTAACGTGCATCGCTCCCCTATACGGCGGGTCTTACAAAGCTCTAATAAAGTTTGAGCTATGAAAGTAGCTAGACATTTGCCAACTTGACTCTATTGTCAACATTTCGCTATTTTTTTCATTGAATCGCCATTGTTATTTAGGAAACGGCGTTGCTTGCGAGTATTACAATTTTAACGTAAAAATAAATTCAACAGAAAGTTATAATTATGTATGACACTTTCAGTTATAAATTATTTACAATATTTTAAGCGTCACAAAACTTTTAACAATGTGTTACTTTTGCTGAGCAGAGATCAGCTTAGGGAGGTATTTTGAAAAATCAACCCTCAAGAGTGTTACGGGGAGTTATAAATATAAAAAAAATCCTTTTTTCAGCTATTAGATCTACAGACTTAAAATTTAACAAAAAGGTATTTTTTTCTTTCTTTTTTTTCTTCAGCTGAGATATGTGAAAAGCTTTTTTTTTTTTTTGTTTAATTTGCAATTCACTTAAAATTAACTCATTAAAAACTTTTTTATCCTTCAATCTGTGTTGTTTAACTTTTCAGTTCACCCGTGCGAAAGAACGTATATATATATGGTATATATATATATATATATATGGATATAAATATATATATATATATATATATATATATATATATATATATATATATATATATATATATATATATTAGTCAATTTCATTGATAAGAGCTAGCAACTGATAGATGAAATTTTATTTAGAATGCTGTTTCTTGCAGATTTTGAAAGACATGGATTTAAAGTCAATATATTAAACTATACAAGACTCCAAAATTTAGTGTAGTAAATTTATTCTATTTGGGAAAATCTTTTATGAGACTATACATTTGTCTAAAAATATAAACCATTTTTTTTCATGGTGTATTTTTATAAATGCTATCAAATCTAAGCAGATTGTTTATATGTTTTCATTTTAGAGTACATGGTGCTAATCAGTAGCCTACACATAATTGTTTTATACAGGGAGGGTGCTACTTTATGAAATACAAGTAAATGAAGGATCCGATATAATTTCTAAGGTAAAAATTTAAATCTGTAAGTTTATGGGGTATGTGTGTTGAAACTTCAAAACCCTCCTTTGGTAATGCTACTGGCGGTAATTATTGATAAAGAGTCAATAATTAAAGTAAGCATTATAACTTAAGATAATCACCTCTAATATGAGGAGGGAGTAGTTTGAAATATTTACTTATTGAAAATAACTGAACAAAAATTTGTGTACGTTAGGAGACCCATTTGAAAACTTTATTTCTCAGAAAGTTGTTGGCCAGATTTTATAAAAAGGAAAAAAAAAATGTTTAGGAGAATTTTTTAAAACAAGAAATCCGTCATATGAGACAGAACAGCATAAACAGTTAAAATATTCTAGCCCTATTTTTAAAAGATGAGAAAATTATTTGTAGCTATTAATTATCTAGACTGATTAAGCCAATTATTTGATTTTAAACATCATATTTTATCTCCCTTGCGTTTTAAAATGCGATAAGAATTTGAGAAATAATTAAAATAATCCCATTTATTGAATTGATATTTTTACATTATATTATTCTTTTAAAATTGTATGCATATTTTGCATGTTTTAATAAAATGTACTTGAAATCAGCAAACATACAATTCTAATTATTTCGCAAAAGATGATACTAGTTCCAAAATTATATTATTATGTTTTTTATGGTTTCGTATCTTAAATTATTTTAAAGAATATCATAGAAGTTGCCTATATCAGATACATAAAAATAATGTAAGTATTTAAATTAAGTACTGCAAAATCCGGCGTATAACACGCACTGTGAACAGCAAGAGTACTAGCGAAACTCTTACGGGTGAGTGTTATGCGCCGGGTGTAAAAATGATAACTTTAAAAATTAAAAAAAAGTGATGAACTTAAAAAAAATTAGATTTCTACACACTTTGAAATACTGTTTATTAAAAGAAATGACATTTTCTAATCGACTCAAAATGTTGTAGTGCTGAAAGTGTATTATTTTTGCAAAGGCTTAGGAAAATACCTCGGATATAAATCACTTCAAAATATAACAATATTGCATACATACATTTCAGGTTTCTTCATAAAAAATGGGCTGCGTGTTAAAAGGCAAAAATACCTAAAAATTAAAAATTGCAGTTTAAAAGTATGGGTGCGCATTATACATTGGTGCTCGTTGTACGCCGGATCTTACGATAATTAAGTATTTATTCATACAGATCGATAAAAAGGGATTATTTTATGTTCAATAATTTTTATGTATGCTAAATGACTAAAAAAACTTGTGCTATTATGTCAGATGTATGAATAAACAATGTTTTGTGTAATTGATTATTTATGCGTTGTTTTATTGTAAAATGATTTATATTTGTTTATTCCATTCATTCATGTATACTAAATGATTGTTCATTATTGTTAATGCTTGTAAAATGATTACTGAATAAAGTTTGTTAAATTAAAGTGCTCTTTTATACGTATGTGAAATGCTATGTAATATTTTAAATCACAACAAGTGATGGATAATGCATGTGTAGTTTTAACTTTTGAGTAATGTTTACTATCAGAATAAGCAAATGTTTGCGAACATGTCATAACTGTTTAGCGAAGTTTGTTAACCTAACAAAAAATGTTTATATGTAAAATGATCATTGGACAAAGTTTTCCACTCGAGATAATGATTGTTTACCAATGTTAAATGCCCGTTCAACAGTGCTTGTTAACGTAACAAATGGTTATTCAGGTAATAAATATCCTTCAACCACCTTTGCTCATAAATTCAATTATTTAACTTTGCTCTGATGTATAGCAAGGTTCAAAATATAAATTATACAGTAATACCTTTAAACAATGATTTTTTTTTCATATTTAAAACAAATAAATGTGCCATTTTCTTTTTTAAATCGCGTTAAAACTAAAGTAACTGGTAAAAACTAACGATTTATTGTGCACTAATTATTAAAATTAATGGATAATGACTGTAATAAAACGAAAACGATACCGAATAAAACATTGTTAATAAATGTGAAAGAGCATTAGTTAACATAAATTAAAATGTTTGACAATTGATTATGCGTAATATGTTGCAATTCTAGCCAAATGTTACGGATAGAGGAAAATGATGGAAAAGTCGTCACCAGTTTTGGGTAATTTTTATCTTTAATATCGTGAACGCCTACCTCTGACCGATATGCATACAATACATCTTGATTCCAAAAATAATAACCAAATCATCATTTTCATCTTAACCAAAGTACTGATGAAGTCTTGTGGGAACTGTGTGTACACGTCACTAAGTATTATGTCCTCGTATAACAGGGGAAGAATTCAAAAAGCTTGGATTCTGTGTCCTAGAGCATTCCACACATGTTCAGTCGTGTTAAAATCAGGACATTTCGTTCAAGTTATATCTTCTATTTCCAAGTACCCCACAGAAGCCAGATATGGCTGAGCATTTTCAATCATTAATAAAAATTGAGGGCCGACAACGGCCTTTAACAGTCTGTCTTAGGGCTCCAATTCCTCGTCGACATACCTCCGAGTGGTTACAGAACCATCTTGGAAGATATGCTGCTTGATGAGATCGTTTGTCATGATGGGAAGGTAAATTGAGTGTTTCTACCTCTCACCGGATGAAAAAAAGTCAAGAGTTAGTGTTCAGTAAACAATACTCGGGCTCAGTCTCCTTGGCTCCATTGACGACACCAATTTAAACGGGTTTCTCTGTCAGCTAAAGTGAGTGGGACACATACCATTGTTTTTTTTTTTTTTTTTTTGCATTCAATCTTGCCTCGTTGATACTGCATGTAACAGAATGGTTAATTCGTGCTCTTATGGAAGCCAAAAGGTCAAAAACCAAAGCTCTCGTTGAAGCATCATTATTTGTTTTCGAGCCTAAAATGACAGAAAATGGTCTTCGGAAGCAGTTATTGATTTGTGTCCTCTTGTCAACATTGTCTAACACATCCGGTGTTGAAAAAATGGCTCCCAGCTCTTGATATGAATGGGGGATATTCAAATCTCCTTCCTCTCGATTATATCAATTATTCGTCACTTTTTTACCATTCACTTAAATTAGGGCTTTTAACCTACCACTCTCGAGAGAAAAATAAATAAATTAACAATGATCCAAGGGCTACTTCAATAAATTCACAGAAATCTGTGGGACACACGACTGCCAAAAAATACTTCAGGACATTTACATAAAAAAAAAGAGAAAGGTTTGTTTTACAAATGTACAACTAATTCTGAGGAAATGTATGGTGTTTACAGATTTTCACACACACACGCACACACACGCACACACAAACACACACACACAAAAACACACACACAAAAACACACACATATATATATATATCGGTTTCTGAAAAGTTAAATTGTGTGTGTGAAATACTTTGCAAATTAAAGATAAAAGTCCATCTTTTTTTTAAAAAAAAATCCGAGAGCTCATGCATATAGTCAAATTTTCCTTATATTTAAAACTATTTCAAACATAGAGTGAAATTTTTAAAAACTTTGTTATTTTCAGAAATTTTTATCTAAATAGATGTCAAACACATCATTCAAAGGCTTTAAATATTAAGAATAATAGAAACAAATGGTGTTTTTCTTATGGCAAAAAGCAAACCAAGACATTTTTTTTTAAATTGCCTCAAATTCAAATAAGAGACCACGGGTTGAAAACCCCTAATTTAAATGATGTCCTTGAGTCATAGCTAATAAATACTAATCAATCTCAGAAGCAACGTTCATTTTGAATAATAATTGAGACAGAATTTCAACTAGCGTTTATTGTGTACCCCACTGTCAATCAACGAATTTGCATATTTTTGAGGCTAACATATGCGGAGAAGTGACATTTTGTGTTCAATTGTATTTCATTAAAATAAATAGTTTCAACGTTGGACTTTGGTTGAAAAATTAACTAAGTGAGAATATTTTTTCTTTTTATATATCCTTTTGTTTTGATGACCAGTATAAATCGAATTAACTAATTGTACACTTATTAGGAAAAATTTATAAATTCAATCATCTATTTTTAACTAAAATGGTTAAAAAATACATTACTATAGGTTATGTGTGTGGGGGGAGGCATTAAATATTATTAGCTCAGTAAGTAATAAAAAAATTAAAAATTACTTTCATTTCACACACATAGAGTTTTTTTATGATTTGGCATGTGGTGCAAATCTCAAAGTATCATATGTGCCTTTTAATTCATGGTGCATGAGATATAAGGTACGTAAAGATCGGCGACACCATAACTTAAAGAGGCTTTGGTGAATATTTTCTTTCATATCTTACAGATAGATAGCTCTTGTGCTTTCACGAATCACATTTATCTTTTAAAAAACCTAGTTTTTGGTAAATTTTTTATTTATAAGAAGCATATGTTTAAGCTTTAACAGTTATCACATTGCTTATCAAACTCATCTAGTACTCCATTCTTTAAGAACTGTAGGTTGACGAAAGCATGAATCATTCGTTTTCTATTTTTTTTCATACTTGTCTGAATACATACTGAAAAATATACCTTTAAATGTTTACAACTAAAAAAGAAAACATTTTTTGAAGAAAAGTATAAAATACTATTGAAACTCAGCCCATAATTGTAAAATATCAGTATCCTTGTGATGTTAATAACCATAACTAACAATTTATAATGATGAGTCTCTCCACTACATTGTTAACTAAGTATTTTAAGAATGCTACCGAAACATGTACCAAATGTTGCTTCTAAACATTAAAATAGTTTAATGAATTTATTAAAGACTTCGTTGTTGTGGCTAATGCCACCTGTCTGACGTAGTTAGAACGAGGCCCACGAAATTCATCGTGGCATGGGCAAGAGGTACGCCTGTCGTTGGCCTTGAGCACCATACAGGTGACAGTGCGATTTAAGCTCGGAGAAACTCCCCGAAGGGACGATAGATGGCGACACGACCTCTATCTCCACCTCCACAATTTCTGCAAGTGAACTGAAGGGGAAGGAAATATTCTCCAGTTCCTGCGCTCGTGAATAAGCCCACAAGACTACGGACCCACTGATTTAACGAGCACGTACTCCGTGTGCACTCGGAGGGTATTTGGTGACATCGAGCATCGAACCCAGGCCTTCCGGTCTGGAGTCCGATGCTCTAACCACTAGGCTACCCACGGCCTAAAGACTTCGTTATATATATATATATATATATATATATATATATATATATATATATATATATATATATATATATATATATATATATATATATATATATATATATATATATATATATATATATATATATATATATATATATATATATATATATATTCTTTTTCCTCTATTGTCAATTACTTTTTTTAATAATGAAAGTAAAACAGTGTTAGAATCTCTATTCCCAAATTCATTATTTTGGAATATATAAAATATATTCCGTATTTATTTAAAGGATTAAAACACATCGTTAACATTATAGTTAAAAGTAATATAGAATCTAACTTCTTGGTAAAGAGTATAATACATTTATCTTTTAACAATTAACTTTTCTATGGAAGTTAATGATACAAATGCAAAAGCAGAATGATGTTAATATTTAATTACACATTTACTGGAGTCACTAGAGAATAATCCATACAGAAAATTGTAGCTGAAAGTTTAATGAAATTGTTAATCAAAATGACATTTCTAATTAGAAATTTATATATATATATATATATATATATATATATATATATATATATATATATATATATATATATATATATAGTTACTTTAAATAATTATCTTTAATGTATCAAGATTTCGGGCATAACATTTTATACATTCTGTAAAGAGTCGTCTAGACGTTTATGAACTTAATGAACCTTTGCAACGTACTTAAAAATATGTCTGCAGAAACCATATAGATTAACAGCCTTCCAGTCTTAGATGCAAAGATAGATAATATATCGTTTCCATATACATCAAATAATATTTTTTAAATTATGTTCTCGTTCAAAAATATTCCACAAAGAAAACATTTTAATATGATATAAAATTAAGTTTATCTGAAATTTAGAGGTAAATTAATTTCATTATAAGTTTCAAGTTTTCAAAAATCTTAGTTTGATATAAAAATAAGGTAACAAGAAATTTAGAAATTAATTTCATTATAATTTACAAGTTCTCGTAATGAAATTAAACTAGGAAATTTGCCTGGGAATGTTTTATTGAAATTTAAAGATGTGAAAACGATTCCGTATACATATTTTTGATTATAAAATGAACTCTACTGTTCCCAAGTTCTCATTATTATATGTCTTAAAATGTTACAAAATAACCTAAAAAATATTGTAATTTAAGAAGAAAACGTCCAATATTTTTAATGTAAAATTTTGAAAACTTCTGAGATAACAAGAAAAAAGTTTCAATAAAATGTTAAAAAAAATAGAATGAATAAGAGAATAAAATGTTAAAAAATCTTCGAGTTACAGATACGAAAAAACTCCCTATTTCTACGAAACTTCAATACATTAAACCTACATCAATCCTATCTTTACTTGGTGCTGAAGCACATATCCAGACTTGAAACATCTTTGCAACCAGAAATTTTCGCCAGCAGTAAATGGGCTAATTCCATCCTGTTTTATTGAAAATGGTAGAAAGGACCATACTATATTTATAACTTCGAATAAATAGACTTATTTTATAAGACAGACATTTCATGTTTCGTAATTTGAAGGGAAAAAAATAGAACCATCAGTTTTGTTCAGGAATGGGATTGATTAATTACATTGCATTCTAAAACAACATTACAGCTATTGTCGATGAACCTTGCACTTTTGAATCATGATGAGAACGACACCTAGAATGAACGATTCTAAATTTTTACAATATGCTAAGCAAAGATTTTAAATTAAAAAAAAAACTTAATATGCACCAGCCTCCATTCACGCAGGGACATCTTAAGACTTCTTGAGGCCCTGGGTCCCTACTCAAAAGTACGCCCTTGGCCCATGCACAAATGCAGGTTCCATCAATGAACCTTAAAAGTAGAAAGTACATATCATACGTTCTCAAATGCTCGTACAAACAATAGCACGAAACAAATAAATGTGCATGACTTACAATCCCACATATCGGCTCTATCGACTGTCGCCGTTTGAATAAATGAGTAATGATGGTAGGCCTATACATGGACGACGGTCATGTATAGTCAATTGACACGTCGTCCGAAATTCCCAGTTTTTCAAAGAATGTAACCGGAAATAACAATTGAACATTGGAATTATTCGAATTGTGATCTTGTTAAGACTGAGGCGAAAACGAGACGAGGTTCCCATTGTAGCCGAGGCCCGGGCCCAGTTGGTCCATGCCTAAAGACGTTCCTGCATACACGGTAAGTTTTTATAGCCTCAGAACTTGAACACGATACTTGATGAAAGAAACAATGCCAAACATCACCTTGCGACCATAACCATTCAATTTCTGCGACCTCATAAGAATGCGAAAATGTACGTATCAGTAACAAGGTACTTAGATTTATAAGTATAGTGATTCTCTACCCTTTTTTTTATTGTGGTACACTATTAACAATTTAAAAATTTAATGGCATATTAACAATAAAATAAGTTTAAAGGAATTTTGCTAATCTATATTTTATTAAGTAAAATAGTTTATGATAATAATTTTCAATGTTAAATAAAATAATAAGTTGAATGAGACAATAAAATGTTTATTGAGTAATTAATTACAAATTAACTATAAGAATATATTTAATGCGAAATTTGAGCTTGAAGATTTTTGATAATTCTGTTTATATTTTGTCATAAAATTGGTAATGCCACTCTCGTTTCGTCATCTACATTTTAAAGTATTGATTGTTTTTCATTTTTATGTTTGTTAATGCCAAAAATCCGAATTCAAGGAAAATAAAATGAAAGAAAAGGTAACAATAATTTTGAAGTTTTTTTTTTATTGTGAAATAATTGGCTCTTAATCTAAAATTAATAAATTGCCTGTCGAATGTTCTTAAATTAAATCTAGATTATTACAAAGCAAATTTGTTCTACCTATTCATACAAAGTTAATTCATATACAAATTTATCCATGATACCAAATGGATTACGAAGCCAATCAATTTTTTTATATCCAAATTTGGGAAGTAATGAATAACTCTCTCCTCTAGTGTAGTCAAAAGTCCAATAATTTTTCTGAACAGTTAATTTTTATAACACAGCTGAATTACCCTGTTCGGATTTTCATTCCTTTTTATTTTCTTCATAGTATAATTAATGATTTTCAAAAATTTGGCTGTACACAAAAAACCCACGGCATAATGGTTAAGAATTACTGATATATAAACACAATAAAGTAAAGTAAAATCCGAAGTATTTTTTTTAAATGCGCAAATCGGAACACAGTATTTCTCAAATCATTTTTGATTAATGTCTTGAAATTACATAGAAAGTTTGAGAAATGTTTGTAAAAAAATAATAAATATTTGGAAATAATATATTTACTTACAATGTACACTAATAGTATACGTCTGCTTCAAAATGAAACTCGGAATGTTCGGATTAGTAACAATGCACTCAAGGGCTTTACCATCATCTTGAGAACTACTTCTCCTTTGATGGTAACTTACAGTCAGATTGCCATTTTCTGCCACAACATCCTTTGATGTCGCTGACTGACCATCCAGACACCAGCGTATATGCGCTCTTGGATGAGAACCGAAACTTTTGCATGTAAAAATGACTTCTTTACCAGCAGAGAGAGGCTCTATGAAGTTTTTCTCCATTTTGATATCAAGCGGAGGCACTAAAATCAACACACAGTAGTTAAGCACATTTTCTCAGGACTACAATAAAAGATAAAATACTTTTGTAAACAAATCAGTTCTAAGGAAATGTATCAATTTTATTAATTTAACTAAAGTACAATATTTTAAAGCTTTATATTGTTTTATGAAATGTGTTATTTTGAATAATTTGAGCAGTCTTTTATTCTGCGAAACAAATTTCACTATGAATTATTGCAACGGTTTATTCTCTAATCTAGCAACAAATTTCACTATGAATTATTGCAACGGTTTATTCTCTAATCTAGCAAGCAAGACTTTAAAAAAAATAACGTAATAGGTTTTATAGTTGTATTCTTAACGCAATGAGACTAAGCTAAAACATGCATAGTCAAATAATGTACTTTTATACAGAAACTTTCTAATTTTGAAACTAAATTCATGAGTCACAGAAAACTTTTATTAGATATTCTTATACATGTGCACTATTTTTGTAAAAATAAGATTGCAATTTTATATTAAAAAGAAAAGGCAATGGACCAAATTAAATGTGCCAAATTGAACTTTAATTGTTCATTTAAAAGGAATAAATTAAAATGGAATTTTATTAAGCAGTCCAAATTATCAAATGATTATACATATCAAAATTTGCATAACTTAAATATCCTAAAATAATGCAAAATTTGTTCTAAATTATGTATGGCATCTAGTTATATTTTAGAATTTAAAAGCTCATATAAATCTATATACACAATACTTCTTACTAAACATCTTTATTCATTACGAATTTAGAAGACAAATAATTTATGTTGATTAAATTACAATAGAGCAGCACAACTAATGATAATAAAATTCATTTTTACAAATCATTTACTCCTGGGCCTGCGTAGCACTACTTTCCTTATACTACATTTAAGCATTCAACGAGCTGTTCTATATCTTCAGGCTCAATTCCATTTAACTCCAATCATTCCACATTATTCTATACGACGATGTTCGGGGAAATCTGAGGCTTGTTGAAGTGAGAATTGTTCACTCTAATAGTAATAATAGGCTCTGTGATATTTATTAAGATGAAGGGTCCATAATATTCGATGGAATTGGACTTCACTGTCTTAAGTGTATTCAAGAAAATCTGTAGACCTAACGAATGTAACTTGAGCGACATTATTTAAAAAAAGAATCCGAATATTTTAAAACTATTAACATTTGAAGACATTACATATGCACTTAGTTCTATTCAAATAATTTTATTTTATGAAGCATTTCTATTTGACCCATACACTTTTTTTTTACTTTTTAATGCACTACGCATTTTAAATCTACCAATATCGAATCAACTTTAAAAAAAAAATTATGCTCCACATATGTCTGATGATAACGCATTTTTTGCATTCTAAAAATATTCAAAGCACATGCAAGACGTTCCCATGTCAGCGAAAAAATATCAGATTTATATTTAGATATACATTCCTTTTTTGGGGTAAAAAGTTCGTGTTTCCCTTGAAAGATTTTGAGAAAACATTGCAAGTCTTATTTTTGCAATAGAATGAAATAAATTACTTCTCTCTATATATAGTACAACGTAAAGTAGTTTTAAGATTAAGATTCAAATTAAATTACGTGCATATAATTTAGAAAGCAAATGCCTAGCATTTCATTTATTAAAATTTATTTGAAAGAGAATGATAAATTTTCAAGAAGATAAAATTTTTAATAAATTACCTTTTGTGAAAAAATTTTGAAATTTTAGGTGGGTTTTTTAATGAAAAATAAATAAATAAACGCAAAAAAATTTTGTGAGAAAATGTTGCAAAACATACTTAATATTAATATGAAATGAAAAATACAATAAGAGAAAAAGGGTCGGTATATCAATAGCAATACTATTTTTAATCTATTTTTTAGATTTGTTGAATTATATAACTTTTCTTATGTAAATTATAGGCATTAAAATTTGTGTGTGTGATATTGCTGTTTATAACTATACAAGACAAAATATATTAAGTTATTAAAACTTCAGTAATTATTCAATTATTTTGCATATCATTATTGGATAATAAAAGTGTTTTTACACACACATGTACTACTGCATCTTTTATTTATGTTAGAGGTTATAATTAATTTATAACACACACACACACACACACACACAGAGACTTTCTTCAAGCTACTATGTAATAACTTAAGATCTTACTATACAACAATTAGTATCGTTTCACCGCTTGCAGTTCTTTGAGATAATATTGTCACGGAGTTCGAAAGAAGTACACAGTTCAATTATAAACAAACAAATAGATTTATTCTAACGCTGGGAGCTCGTACAACACTGGACTGAGAACATGCCCAACTGGCGATGAACTCTGCTTTTATACACTTCGGAATATTCGAGAAATACCCAGTATGCACTCTAAAGAATTATATGGATTCATCTAGAACCTAGAGAAACAATACATTAAAAACGAGAACAAAATTCCAGTCTTTGGATAAATCTGCCGGGGCCGGGATTCGAACCCGATACCTGAGGAAGTTCAGTCCAACGCTCTGCCAACTCGGCTATCGGGACCTGTAGCAAATTATGCGTGCGGCATTGCTCCCCTCGAAAAAGAAGACAGCGCCCCGCTGTCACTTTGTTCAAGGGTCTTTATTCTGGAACGAGTGATGGGTCCTTTGTATGATTCTTTGGGAGGAATATCCTCGGTTTCGATTTGCTCGGCGGGATCATGGTACGGTTTCATACGCAGTACATGGACAACTTCTCTTAGTTTTCTTTTTCGTGAAGCAGGATCAAAATCTTGTACTGCGTAAGTCACGGCTGATAAACGGCGTAGCACCTGATACGGTCCGAAATACCTTCTTAAGAGTTTTTCGGAGAGACCGACTTTTCTCACTGGAGTATAAATCCATAAGATCTCCGGGAGCGTAGGATACCATTTGGTGTTTGGAATCGTAACGTCGACGATCTTTGTCTTGAGCTCTCAGAGTGTGCACTCGGGCTAGCTGTCGTGATTCTTCGGCTCTGGCTGCTATCTTGGTGATGTTATTGTCATCAAAATCGTTAGGACAAAATGGTAGCATTGTATCTAGTGTCGTTTCCGCTTCACGACCATGAAGTAAATAGAACGGCGTAAAACCTGTGGTCTCTTGTTTAGCGGTATTATAAGCGAAGGTTACAAATGGTAGAATTTCATCTCAATTTTTCTGCTCTACATCCACATACATTGACAACATGTCGGCCAAGGTCTTATTGAAGCGCTCCGTCAGTCCATTTGTTTGGGGATGATACGCCGTTGTGAAACGATGATCAATGTTACACAAGTCGACGAGAGAGGAAACAAGTCTGGATCGAAAGACGGCTCCACGATCTGTGATAATTACTCGAGGAGCTCCATGCCTGAGGACAATTTCTTCAAGTAAGAACTTCGCTATTTCGTCGACTTCGGCTGTCGGCAAGGCTTTTGTTATTGCATATCGCGTTGAGTAATCCGTGCAGACTATTATCCATTTGTTTCCATGAGCAGACTTTGGAAATCTCCCAAGGAGATCAATTCCAATGCGATGGAAAGGAGCTATAGCTGGAGGGATGGGAACTAAACGTCCAGGTGGTCGTTGAGGAACGGATTTTCTCCTTTGGCACTCCCGACAATGCATGACATACCGAACGACATTTCGGTACATTCCCGGCCAGTAAAATCTCTTGCGAATCCTGTCATAAGTTTTCGCGAAACCAAGGTGTCCTGCGGTGGGGGCGTCATGAAAGTGCCTTAGTATGTCTGCTCGTAGATATTTAGGAATGACTGTTAACCACAACTTTCCATCTGGATCAAAATTCTTCCTGCAAAGGATACCGTCGATGAATCTGAATTCTTCGTTTTTGGGTGAGTTGCTCAAAAGTTTTAATTTCGCAAGGTCTTGATCTTTTTTCTGTTCCATCGCAAGGTTCATACTCGTCGTGACTGCTAAAAATTTGTCTGGTGTTTCCGTTTCCTCTTCCACAGGATTTCTCGAAAGAGCGTCGGCGTCACTATGCTTCTTGCCGGTTTTATATTTTACGTCAAAATCATGCTCTTGAAGTCGGAGGGCCCATCTGGCAAGCCTTCCTGAAGGATCCTTTAAATTCATGAGCCAGCACAAGGAATGATGGTCAGTTACAACAGTAAAGTGTTTTCCGAAAATGTACGGCCGGAATTTGTTGGTAGCCCATACGATGGCAAGACATTCCCTTTCTGTGGTGGAATAATTCTTTTCGGCTTGTGTCAGAGTTCTAGAAGCGTATGCTATAACTTTCTCGACATTATTCTGAATTTGTACTAGGACAGCTCCGATACCGTACCCGCTTGCATCAGTATGGATTTCTGTAGAAGCTTTTTCGTCGTACATCCCCAATACTGGATCCGAAGTAAGTGCTTTCTTAAGACTGTGAAATGCTTCCACCTCTTCAGGACCCCAATGAAACTCCACGCCCCTTTTCAGCAACAACTGCAAAGGTTCGGCGAGATAACAGAAACCTTTAATAAATCTTCTAAAGTATGAACAAAGGCCAAGAAAACTTCGTATGTCATGTATATTCTTTGGAGTGGGAAAATTTCTTACGGCTTTTATTTTGTCGGGATCGGGACGAACGCCATTACTAGATACAAGATGGCCTAGAATCTTTACTTCTTGGGCAGCAAAAAGACACTTCTTTGAATTTAATTTAAGACCAGCTTCCTGAAGACATTTTAGAACAAGTCTTAATCGTATAAGATGACCTTCAAAAGTTTATGAGAACACTATTATGTCATCTAGGTAACAAAGACACATAGTCCATTTAAAATGGCGTAGCAAATTGTCCATCATTCTCTCGAAGGTCGCAGGTGCATTACAGAGACCAAACGGCATGACTTTAAACTCGTATAAGCCTTCGGGGTAATAAATGCCGTCTTTTCACGATCCGCTTCGTCTATTTCTATTTGCCAATAACCAGATCGGAGATCCATGGAAGAAAAGAACTTGGCACCTTTCAGACAGTCGAGCGTATCGTCAATACGAGGCAGAGGATAAACGTCTTTTTCGTGACGCTATTCAGTTTGCGATAATCGACGCAAAAAAAACACCGTCTTTTTCTTACGAGCACAACGGGTGATGACCAAGGACTTTCAGAGGGTTGGACGATACCTTCATCAAGCATTTTCTGAACCTCTTCATGAATGATGCGTCTTTCAGTCGGCGAGACTCTGTAGGCTCGTTGGTTGATTGGAGCATGTTCACCAGTAAAAATCCTGTGTTTCACATTCGTCTTCGCGGCTGTCGACTTGTCGGTCTTCGTGAAAAGCCCAGAAAATTTCCGGAGTAGTTCGGATAGCTTGTTTCTCTGTTCGTCACTTAACTCGGGTGACATCATTAACGAACAATTCATCTGTGACTCCGAAGTTTCTTGCTGGTCATCCAAGCAACCCGATGTGTCGGAAATAACACATAGATGCCCTTCATTTAGTGGTTCAGCTTGGCCTATGCACATTCCTCTAGGGATGATTTGGTTTCGGAACTGCAGATTGGTAACCCAGACATCACTTTTTCCGTTACGATATGTGGATACCATGGACGGTGTAGCAATATTTTTCTCGAAGAGCAAATGTTTGCTGCCGTCTAGAACTACATTTATGTCTCCTCGGGTTTGACATACTGATACTGTTATTCTAGTTAAAGAATGCGGCTTAAGTGTATAGTCTCTGGTGGCATACAAATTCCAGGCGTCAGGCGCTGTGGAGTCTCGACAGATGTCTTCTAGAACAAGTTCATTTTGTCCACAGTCTATAACGGCTTGAGACGCCTCTAAAAAGTCCCATCCTAGGATGACGTCATGGCTACAATGTGATAAAACAATAAATTCAAAAGGCAGTTCTCGATTGTTTATACGGACATGTAAAACACATTTCCCTATCGGCCGAACAAAATTTCCATCCGCAACTTTCAGCATAACGCTCTTGGCATCAGCAAACAGAACTTTCTTTAAAAATCGGCGATAATTATCGGATATGACAGAAAACAATGCCCCAGAATCTACTAGAGCACGTATCGGCTTCTTATCTATTATTACGTCTAGTTGGTTACCAGTCATCTTGGCGGTCGACGGAGGATTTCCAGTACACGCGGCCTCACCTCCTTGGAAGGTCGCTCTCTTTAGTTTTCCTCGCTCCTACGGCCTGGCGACTGACTGGATCGGCGATATGGCGACGGGGATCTATAACGCCGTATTGGGGATCGGCCTCTCGTGGGACTTGGCGTAAAACGGCGAGAAGAGTTTGGTCGGCGTATTTCTTCTTCAGTGCCAACGTCGTCGAAGTTCCGTCGGCGGTTTCGAGAGTTGTCAGAGACAGCCTTTCTCTCTCGGCAGTAGCGCATTACATGTCCAGGACGTCCGCAGTGGAAACAAACAGGTCTGTTGTCAGCCGTTCTCCACACATCTGTTTTTCTTGGTTCAGGTGGGAATTTCTGAACAGGAGCTCTGTATTTCCTGGTTACAGCGGCGTATGTTGGTCGTGGTCTAGTTTCTGTAGGTTTTGTTGACACTGGGGCCAAAACCCTTTCAACTTCGTCTTGAACGATCTCTTCTAAGGATTGGGGATCGGAGTCCAAAGATTCTTGCGTCTGGTTAACTAGTCGATGGACTTCTTCTCGTACGATTGTGCGAATAAAGAGACCAAATCAGTCTCATCCGTCAGGGATGCAACCGGTACGACGTTTGGAAGCCTTTCAAATCTCGGTCGACCAACTCTCTTCTGCTTCATATCTTCGATATAGTTGCACCATTTGATAAAACTTGCTGTGTCGTTGATTTCTCTCGTCAACAGGGCCTGATAAATATCCTCAGCAACACCTTTCATTAGGTGTGACACTTTTTCGTCTTCTCTCATCAGAGGATTTACTTCTTGGCAAAGTCCTAATACACTTCGTATGTAGGACTGTGTACTCTCGCCTGAACGCTGGGCTCGGCATTTTAGTTGTTCTTCTGCCCTTCTGGTATATTTTTGACGGTCACCGAAAAGTCCACTTAGTCCATTTTTAATCGCTTCCCAAGAATCTAAGGCGTCTTCGTTGTTGACATACCACTGTCTCGCAGTACCGTCAAGAAAGAAATAAACGTTAGCCAGGCACATCATGTCATCCCACTTGTTAAAGTTGGCTACTCGATCGTACTCTTTAAGCCATTTGAGAGGGTCTTCCTCAGGCGCTCCTCGGAAGGTCGATGGGCTCCTCCATTGCTGTAACGAAGGTGTTACTACAGCGGGCTTGGCTTCTTGCTCGATCGGCATTTTTGTCCTCTTCCTACTATTTTCTTTTAACAGTCCGAATTCGTGGGATAATCCTCTTAACTGGAGGCTCCTGCGAAGGTTGTCGCTATTATCCACGTTTGACGTAATTGTACCCGGCGCCTCCACCAAACTTGTCACGGAGTTCGAAAGAAGTACACAGTTCAATTATAAACAAACAATTAGATTTATTCTAACGCTGGGAGCTCGTACAACACTGGACTGAGAACATGCCCAACTGGCGATGAACTCTGCTTTTATACACTTCGGAATATTCGAGAAATACCCAGTATGCACTCTAAAGAATTATATGGATTCATCTAGAACCTAGAGAAACAATACATTAAAAACGAGAACAAAATTCCAGTCTTTGGATAAATCTGCCGGGGCCGGGATTCGAACCCGAGACCTGAGGAAGTTCAGTCCAACGCTCTGCCAACTCGGCTATCGGGACCTGTAGCAAATTATGCGTGCGGCAATATTCAAAGCGAATAGAAATCAAAAAATAAAATTTTTAATAAAAAACAAAAATTTCTCGAACTTTTTTCTGATAGTTTATTTAATATTGAAATTTTTTTTTGCATAAATTAAAATAATTTTATTGTTTTGAATAAATATTGGAAAAAAAATATATAATTTGGTTGTGAATGTGGTGTTGATATAAATTAACCGCAAAAACACTACCCTTGGAATTTAGAAAAAATAATGTAAAATTTGATTTTAGAGCCTTTTTATATTACCATTTACATATTAATCTTTCATATCGGCTTGATTCCTTATAATTTAAACTGAAATGAAATATTGCGATAAAAACAAATGCTTCATTTTGCTACTTTTAAAACTTTTGCAGCACATTGCATAAACGTATTGCATAACTTGACTTTCCCTGAATACTTTTATATAAAATGCTTTTTTGAAGCATTAAGTAAAACAGAAAGATAACAATATTACATATTTTTGAAGGAATAACAGAATTAAACTTTAATATAATTAAAGTAATAAAGTTAATAGCACATTTTTGCTGAACATCGCTTTAGCAATTAAAAATCAAAATCAGAAAGTAAATCAAATAGAACCTTTGAAAGTAAAAAACATTCGCAGAGTTGAAAAAAGGAAGAAAAACAAGCTTAAGGCTTTCATTATAATTAGAACACAATTTTTAAATATTTTTCACTTAATTATTTTACATCAGAAAACATATTAAAGAATTATATTTGTAGAAAGCGCAAAGTGTGTGAATTAAAATTATATATAGCGTCATGAATAAGCATTTTTTATTAGAACTGAAGTTTATATATATCGAAATATCGAATAAAACCATTTAATAAAACAAGCAAAAATATAGCAGCTGCATTCAGTATTTTCCTACACGTAATGCCACAGGCCACATTATAAGTTACAGGATTGCAGGTAGTGTTTTACACTAATTAATTTTTCTTCTATTAATACTGTACTTAGAAGTTCGCATGAGTTTTGGCGATGAAAAATGAGAAGTGACAATTAACTAACTGGTCTAGTCTTGAAAGTTAGCATTACAGAAAACAATGGACACAAATTTTGTAAACCCTTTCTACATGCTCCCCTTCTCTATCAGAACATATTTGCATACAAGTTTTCCACTGTTCAAAGCAGTGCTACGGCTTATTAGGTGTCACCATCTTCAGTATGTCAGCCATTTTTGTCTTCACTTCTTCTATCCATTGAAAATGTGTTTACATCAATGCATTTTACTTTAGGAAATAGATGGAAGATGTATGGTACGCAATCAGGTAACTACGGTTAATATTCGAGCACAGTAACGTGGTTGTCTGCCAAGAACTGTTTTACAAAGAGTACATTGTGCACCGGATTGTTGTTTTGGCGCCAAGTGTTGTTGTTCTACAGATCTGGCTTTTTCTATCTCTCTCTTTCTCTAAGCATTTTCAGGACCTCATGTAGTACTGCTATTTAATCGTTTGACCTTGATGTACATAATCAACTATGATGATGCCATTACTATCGAGGGAAACAAACGATGAGGATGGCCTTCAGTTTGGACTTGCTAATTCAAGTATTTTTAGCCCTTGATGATGTGGGTTCTTGTCATTTAATTTCAGGGTTGTACTAAAAAAATGAACGTTTTTGTCACATGTGATGACTTTTTCAATCAACTGATGATCTTTTGTCAAGCATTCCATGATATCAGAGCAAATAGTTTCCTTTACATGTTTTGCTCGCATGTCAGGTTTTTCAGCACCCGTTTTACCCAAAATTTCAGCATATGCAAATTATCGGCCAAAACTTTTCTTTTTGTCTCTTTGTCAGTTTTCATAGTATCCGACATCATTCGGACACTCGAATGTTGGTCTTAACGCTTCCTTTATTAATTTATATTTCAATGTTTTCATGGGTTCTTGATGTTACCGACCAAACAGAAGACCCATCATCTTCAACGGCCATCCAATACTTCGAAAATCGTTCGCGCCATTCTAAAATGTGACTACGAGACATGCATTTATCTCCAAACACCTCCTTTAACAATTTAAAACATTCAGTTGGAGGGGTGTTTTTTCTTTTTAAACTTCACGATGAATTTCAGATTTATGAGCATCTTGATTCTTAAGTTTGTTATGATCGCGGCAATTCGACAGAACAACGTCTTACTCAAACAAGTATGAAAAACAGACTAAACTAGATACTTGGACGGAATAATGCGCCACCAACACCGGTGGCTTGGGATTATGGTGATGGTGCTAGTGGCTTGGATCATGGCTTAAGGTCAACTATATTCCATTACCACTCTTCACACCAAGCCTAATGGCTAGGGCAAGTACATTACGGGAATATTAATGTTCCACCTTTATCAATATACATTTGAATTACTATATGCATACATTCATTACATGTATATATATTTGAAATAACTAAAACCATCATAAATAAGCCCAAATACTACAGGGGCAAATTTGAACTAAAATTCATAATGCATATGCAATTGAACTAAAAATTATTTAGCAACAAATTTAAATAGAGGACAAAAATGTATAGCAAATGCAACATATGAATTCCCCTCTGGATACTGAATAAATTAATACCTGACTATATGAAGCCTTATTTCATTGATATTCATGAAGTGCAATATGTATACGCATGTTTAAAAATTCATCATTCTTTATCAATATCTCTTTTGAATATATTAGCTAATACGTTATTTCAAAAAAAGCTGAATAAATGTAGAAAATTACGCAAATCATCCTATATTTTGTTTCCATTAAGACATTTGGTTTGTTCAGAATATATATATGTATATTTAAGGCGTTCAGATATTCTTTTAATCTTATAGAAATCTCTACAATTCTCTCATTGTTCTCTTATCAAATGAAACATACTTTCTTCTATTGAAATGCGATATTGTTCTATTTTTAATACAGTATCTTTCTAATATCGCACATTCTAACATTTTCTTATATCTGTTAATTGTACCAAAAAAAATGACAAATTGGAATGTGTAGGCAAGATGAAAAGAAATCGTTACTTAACACTCCTAGAGCAGTCATTTACAATTAGAGCTGAATGAAAGAACAATAAATTTAGAAGAAAATAAGTTGTTAATGTAAGTCATTTCAAGCAGTTCGATTCTCATGAAAGGGAAAGAAATGTATTTCTTTTATCCCAACTACTTTGTAACTAAATAAATTGGGTAACAATATTAATACTTATTTTTACATCCGATAAATCAACAATAAGAGTATAATTGTATAACGCAATTCCTAAATATAAAACTATATTCTAAAAATAGTGTGTTTCTCAGAAAACTGTAAAGATTTTTTTCATGTATTTTAATTAATCTTCAAGGTGAAGTTCATTTAATAAATTGTTTGATTTGAGAACCTCTTTCTGTGAAGGAATTGTGCCACATGCAACTTGATCTTAATTGTTAAAGTTGAGTGAAACGATTTCGTGGAGAAAATTAGTAGTGAAAATTGAATAGAATTCGTTGAATTCTATCAGTGAAAGGTACCTTTTGGAATATCAACATATCTTCGCGTAAGAATGTTAAAATCATTGTTAAGATCACTAACAAGGACCTTAGTAACTCGTGCGTCTGTCATTCTTCATCCACTCATGATAAGTAAAATTTATTACCATTATTAATTAGGGCTAACCCTCACCCATTAACTAGTTGCAACCATATTAGGCTTTGAATCGACTTAAATAAAAGTTGTTGATTTTTAAATATGTCTTCCTAATTGTTAAATATGTGTCTTCCTCATGTTTTCCACAACAAGATTTTGATTTGTTCTAAAATATTAAAAACTCTAATTACATTATGATGTATTTTTATTTTTCAAATAAAAGGGAAAAATAAATGTATATTACGAAAATGTGCTATTTTTTTAAATTTAACACTAGAGTAACTGAAACTTAGTATATACCTAAATTGCCGAAAAGCAGTCAAAACGACTGCTTTGTGAAAGAAGATTAATGTACAAAGAAATCTGTTTAAAATTTATTTTTAATATTTTTATATTGTTTACAGTCATATAACAAGTTATTAGTAAACATTAACATTAAAAATAATTTACTTCACTTGGAAAAATACTAAGAAATTGTGCATTATATATGTAATTGTTTTTCTAATTGAAATTAAAAACCAGTTAAAGTGACTTCCTTGGACAATCTCGTTTTAATTAACAATTAAATTTACAAAATCCTAATAAATTAATATTTTTAAAATACGTGCGTGCACAAAAATTATGTTATTAAAATTCTTCCTTTCATATTTTTCATATATATATAAACGTTACTCTTTATTCGATAAAATATTATTTTTCTATATAACCCCTTCTATTCTTGTTCTAAAATATAGGAAAAAGACAAAACTCCTATAAATAAAACTTCTATAACTAATCTTGTGTCCTAATTGCATATTTCTTTCCACCGAAACTCGTACCAGACATCTCCAAGGAGTTAAAACTACCGTACCAAACATGTAATTCCCTTGGTGCCCAACCCTTCCACCGAATAGCACCTAAGCGGAAGCCAGTGGTGCTTTAATACGTCGAAGTATATTTATAATGACACCCAGTCATCACTCGGCCCTAAGATCTATGCCCCAAGACATAATTTAAATGACAAAACCTCGGTCCGTGACAATAATCCATGCGCGTCACGCCTCGAGATGTGGCAGATTTCGGAGTAAAGTTCATGGTTTGACGAAGACTGATTGTTAGAGTAGCGTTGCAACGCCCGACTTCGACTTATTATGAGAGAAGCGTTGAGAACATGACACAGATTAATATGCGAGTAATACACCAGATTTATTAATGACCGTAACATCTGAGGAAAGCATGCGGTGTTGACAGCATCCAAGTGGTTCGCCCGACTGGATTATTAAGTCTTGCTTTTATGAGGATATTTCAAGGTTTAAGAATGCGTCTTAATATGCTGAGAATAATTTAATTAATTTAAGAAGCTTTTCGCTTATTGAAAAGGAGAATAATCATCTATATCGGATTGAAATAATGTGTGTGTGGGTGGTAATAGGAGCTGTTCATAATATTGTACATTCGTTAACAACAAGTTCATTTATTATTTTCAAAAAAAATATCCTATCGTCATTTATGTTATTAATGTATGATCATTACCTAAGCAACCCGGATAGAAAGAAATGTAGATAAATGACAACGTAATTGACGTAGTTCCAAACAGTGATTTTAAAAAAGCGTATAAATGAATAATTCTTGGATATATTTAGTGTCAGTTGAATTAGAATATACATATATAATTCTTTTAAGAATATTATTGCAAGAAAAATTATTTAATTCTCTTTTTTAGAAGAAGAATTTTTCATAAAAGGAGAATGGTTTGGATATATATTATTCTTTTTTCATATTTTGCAAAAAAATTGCTTTTAAGTATTTTGCAAAGTAATTGCTTTTAAGTATTTTGCAAAATAATTGCTTTTAAGTATTTTGCCAAATAATTGCTTTTAAATATTTTTTCTTGTAATTCTAGTTTTTAATTGTATATTCCAATTAAAGTCACACGAAATAAAAAAAAATATCCATTTACACGTTTTTATAAAATCACAGTTCTGAACATGTCATATTCTCGAAAAAAACACATGCAGCTATACAGTATGATTTTAAAACACAATGAAGATGAATTCACAAATTTGAGCGTTCCATAGGACTTAATATGTTGTATTTATAAGACAAAAATATATCAATACAACATATTTTCAGTTTATATAATATACTGCCTCTTGGAAGTATTCAACTTAGCAAAAATAATTCCGACCATAAAATACGGCAGACTTATTCCTAGTTATATTCTTAGCAGAAAAATAATTTTCTATATCTCTACATTTTTTTTTCAAAAACACCTTTATTTCAATTATTTCTGAGTAGAATATTAAAAAAGTGACGAATTTTTAAACATTTTTAAAAGAGTGATTTAATTATTTGTCTTTGTAGGTATAAATAATTTCACTTAAACTTTTTATACTCAGCAAACATTTTCTATTCAAACAAACAATATTTTATAACGGATATAAATATCATTAAAAAAATAACCTCTGTCACATAAACTTTGGTAAATGAAAACAACCCGTTGTTAACTAAGGAAAAAATCGCAGCTCATGACAAACATTAACACATTACAAAAAAAGATATTTTCGTAATTTGTTAATATTTCAAAACGCTAAGCTCGATAATAAGTAGTTGAACGGAAATTCATGTTTCACATTAAAAAGGACTTTATATAATAAGAGAAAGGGTATCATTTAAAAGAAAAAAAACTAATCGTTTTCGTTTTAAATCATACTGAATAAATAATGAGATAATAAGTTAAATTAAATAAATTATGATGCTAATAACGCCATTAAAAAGAATTGCTCATGTTTTTACGCTTCGGAGTTAACCATTTTTAAGGAAAGGATATTAAATGTAAAATATGTTTGTGCATGAAAAAAATATGTTTTATCTTGCTTTTTTTTTTAAGTAACCGTAATTCTCTAGTTAAGTGTCATTATCACGGTATTTCTTTGAGGATATGATTTTTTGACTACCCTATTAAGAAACTTACTTTTAAAAAAGAAATCACCGAATAAAAATAATCCGTATATTTTTTTTTAATATTCTAACTATAAGTTATTTAAATGTTCTCATCATTTATATTTTTATTTAGTTTAAATTTTCAATAGCAATTTTATGCAGACACAGTAGATGTAAATATAATCAGTGATTTAATATGCTCCATTTTAATTTAATAATGTCACAGTAGATAATTTTCAATTATAAAGTAGTATCATTTAAGGAGACACGGAAATATTCATATTAAATCTTGGATTTAATTTTTTTTTTACATTTTTTTTTTGTAACCTATGTAAATGTAACATGTAAAACAGTTTTCGTGCTTAAAATAGTGCACAAATATAGCCATTTAGTTCTTTTAAGAAAAAATTCTGAAATTATTTTAAAATGCTGCATGTAATATAACACAAGTATATCAGCGTTTCTGAAACTGTGGGGCACGCCTCCCTAGGGGTTCATGATAACTCTACAAGGGGCGCGCGATCATATTAAATAGTCGAAAACGAAAGATTATATAAAAATTATTAATTTACTGAAAGTAAACAAACAAAATACATTCGGACATAATAAAAAAAATAAAAAATACACATTTATACTAATATAATACACTTATATAAATGTATCAGTACTTCACAATGTATTTTATAGTTTAATAATTTTATATTAAATTAATAATATTTTTAATATTAAATTAAGAGAAAGTTTAATAATTGCCAGTGACCTTATGAGCTTGTCATATATACAAGTAAATACAAAAATTAACACTTATCTTGATAATTTGTACGGTTTATAATTAACCCCTTAACTGCCGAGATAAAAAGTTATACGGTTCACTCCCCAATGACACTGTTTTTTTCTTGTAGGTTCACGTATGAGATGTATTGGAGAATGGGGGGGGGGTAAAAAGAATAAAGAAGCAAATCCTCTGAAATAAGTAAATCCTTCGCAAACACTGTCAATGAAATTTTACTGCATTTCAAAGCTGTCGGAATAATTTTATGTATAGAAGTTCACAGAAAAAATCGTATTTCGGAAAGACATATTAAATGTCCTGACCAATTAATACATTTGCACACCAAGACGTTTATATACGTCGGTGGGACTTAAGAGGTTAAAGTTGTATTGTAGCTTTAGCATCAAAGCATATTATTATGGAAGTCGATACATTGTTATTGTATGGAGAAAGGGGGCGCGATGAAAATAATGACTGAAAATTGGGTCGCAAGAATTCAAAGTTTGAGAAATACTGACGTAAACACATGAAATCTCATTAAGTTCGTCAAGATAGGTAAATAGTGTTATTTTTCCAGGTAGAGAAGTATAAGTTGGCATTACTTTCCAAGATGGAGACCGATTTAACAGCTGTCAAGTGATTTATTCTCAGTTTGGTTTGGCAATTCATCAAAACGATCATCAAGCAAGGCGTAGATTCGTCGAATGGGCCCAAAACGAGATTGCCGTTGTTCCCGATTTTCATAAGCAAATTTTGTTTAGCGATGAAGCGCACTTCTGGTTGAACGGCTACGTCAACAAGCAAAACTGCCGCATTTGGAGTGAAGCTAATCCACAAGTGTATGTCGAAACACCGTTACATCCAGAAAAACTGACTGTTTGATGTGCTTTATGGGCTGGTGGAATCCTTCTTCAAAAACGATGAAGGCCACAACGTTACAGTCAATGGTGATCGGTATAGAGCCATGATTACTAACTTTTTCATTCCTGAATTGAACAATCATGATGTCCAGGAGCTGTGGTTCCAACAAGACGGCGCAACATGTCACACAGCTCGTGCCACAATCGATTTATTGAAAGACACGTTTGGTGACCGCCTAATTTCACGTTTTGGACCTGTGAATTGGCCTCCAAGATCTTGTGATTTAACACCACTAGACTATTTTCTGTGAGGCTATGTAAAGTCATTCGTCTATGCGGATAAGCCACAAACGCTGGACCAATTGGAAGACAACATTCGCCGTGCTATTGCCGATATACGGCCACAAATGTTGGAAAAAGTCATCGAACATTGGACGTCCATATTGGACAACATCCGAGCCAGCCATGGCCGTCATATGCCAGAAATCATATTTAAAATGTAATGCCACAAGATTATCTTTCGAATAAAAAAAAATTCATGTCAATCGAATAATACATCGTTGTTTTATTGCAATTTAAAGTTCTATACCTCTAAGAAAAACACCCTTTTATTTGCTGTATAATATCTCTA
Organism: Trichonephila clavipes; assembly: GCA_019973935.1. Classification (NCBI taxonomy): domain Eukaryota; kingdom Metazoa; phylum Arthropoda; class Arachnida; order Araneae; family Nephilidae; genus Trichonephila; species Trichonephila clavipes. The sequence continues at coordinate 906,747 of BMAU01014696.1, forward strand.
TCTACTGTCCTTCTCTTCAATTTAAAAACATGATTGTATACCCTTTTTATTCATAATTTTCTTAAAATGCCGAGGCATATAATAAATTGTTCTTTTTAATACTAGACACAGTGAAATAAATTTGTTTGACATAAATTCAAGTGACCTATAAATATGTATAGTATTACGCTCTGAAAGGTTATCAGAGTGATAGAAATAAATATATATATATTTTTATATTTTTCTGAAGCAATTCTTTTCTAAAAAAAAACACGCGTCGTTCAATCCGAAAGAAAAAAAAAAGTTTCAGTCGCTTTAGAAAGCGATGATCCTCAGATATAACAGTTCTTTAAATGAAAATCTATAGAAGATATAAAAAATACTTAGCTGAATCCAATGTTTCATAGCCTTCTGCCTTTCTTCATATAGATTTCTTTTATTGGAAGTAAGTAATAATATTCTCTAACTCAAAAAATTCCATTTCCAAATCCTTTTTCAATAAATTGTAAGTATATATTCCCGACTAGTCCCAACAAAGTCTGTCTAAAGAACTTGTATGTCTCACTAGAGTCTAAAAATGTTTCAAGATAATTCTACGGTGAGTATATGCATTAAAAATGCTCCGATAATATGAGAAGTAAAATCTAAAAATTTTTAAAAGCATAGTTTGATAGCATGCTATATGGTATAATGATATGTATTATGGATACATAAATGCATATATACATACATATGAATGTGTGTGTATTATGGAAGAGCATATACGAAAAGAGCTCATATGTACATTTTATCTGTAATTTTCAGACCATAAAGTATTTAAATGGATGAATAATTCTAGAGAGGTATTGAAAATAAGTTTCAAAATACCCAAATAAATTATCAATTTTCGATTCCATTTACAGTAGGATAAGTATTCTCATTTCTACACTGAAATGAGTAATAATCAAATATTAATGGAATTCTCCCCTGGAATGTATTCTTCTTTCTTACTGTTTATTACATGCATTCTACATATAGAATCTTGTAATAATATATAGCCTTGTCTAGACTAACCATGTAAGTATATTAAAATATTCGTTTTTCTCCGAAATATGCAGACAGGGAAATGTGACTCACGATTTATTTCTACAGTAACAGTACTTGACTTTGCTAACGTTAAGTCGCTGTTTCTGGCGGTGCAAGTGAAATGAGTCCATTGATCATTCCTCTGTAGACGTGGAATTTTTATCGTGGAAGTTGTATTTGTAGTTATCTCATGATAGGCACCGGTAGAATTGTCGAACGTCCCAGACCAAGAAAGCAGAGGTGGTGGGTCACCTATAAAAATAACATAATTTAAAGTAATTAATTTATGTATAGAAAATGTATAGTTTTTTTGTGCAAAAATAAATTTCTAGTACATTTTTTTTAAAAGAAAAATTTAAGCAATTGCCGAAGGTTATAAATTTTAGATGCGTATTTATTAATCATGAAATAAATATATAAGCTTTAAATATGTACATTCAAACTTGATTTTTTCCCCATAAAAGCTCATTAGTCACAACTAAAGAAGAATAGTATTTCGATATCGTAGTAACGATAATGAATTTGTTTGCGTCGACATAATAGTTTACTTTAGGATTTTAAAGTTTGAGAAAAATGTCAAATGGAACAAATATTTATGCAAAAAATGAAAGTATGATTGTAAAGTATGGCAGGTATGTAAAATATTACGGCTTTCTAAATTTTAATTATTTTTATACATGCTTTTATATTTCCTGTTGCTAAATATTTTAGCAAGATTTTAAGTTCATGCTTCCAATCATCAACTACAATCACATTATCATTCAAAAAAGTAATTAGCATACTTTTCATAAATGTATGCTGATTTTTATTTACTTTCACAAGCTATTTATTAATAATATTTTGGTTAAAAAAAAGCCTTATAGAAATTGCCTCTGTGAATTGCACGTATAACCTATAATAAGAATTTAAAAATAAAAAAATCATTTATTCACGATATTATACATACACTCTAATTTGCAAGAAAATATTTGAGATTTGAAATTAAGTAACTGGTATTAAAATTCGAACTTAATATCTGACTTTTATTATTTGCATAATTTTCCCCTCCATTCATTCTGTTGATATACTTCTTTTACAACTTAAACATAGGAAGTGAAATAACAAAGTTTGTAAGCTTGCTCTTTCTTTTGTAAAAACCTTATTTTAAATGGTGTCATTTATATAGAAAAGACTAATGTTTGTGATTGTTAAGAGAGAGTCTGGCTTCAGAACCCAAAGCCGTCATCATGTCATTGAATTTTAGCCATCCTTATTTTATAATACCTTTACCCGTTTTTAAATTAAAAGTATTTAAAACTAAAAATTTTCTCAAATTCTTTAAAACAAAAACAAACTTTTTTTGATAGAATGGATAAAAAAATCATTTATGTTTTTAATGATTCGGCAACAAGTTTAATCCATCTGTAAAATTTAGAAGTATGCATTTTGTGATGTAATTTTACTCCTTTAACACATATAGGTGATATATTTGCCGGCGCATACAATTAGGGGGTTAGAGATAAAGTTAATAGTGTAAAACAATCCTATTTAAGAAATACAGAAATATTTTTTTTTAAATTGGTTTTAGCTAGATTAAATGGATTTTTTCAAATTCTGTGTAGACATTTACATAAAAATGTTGTCAGGTTTATTTCTATGTTATAATAATTAATCAAACATTTTAAATTATTTTAGCTTATTTCAATTGACTTTAAAAAAATCTTATTATAAATACTCAACCTAAAATACTTTACTTCCGAAGCTAGAATTTATTAATTAGTTCCTGTGAACATCATGCATAAACAATAATAGAGTAGCTTCAAGATTTTTTAGATATATGTCTTTAATAAAAATAAATTACCGTGATTTTACAGCTTGTGTTAATAATACTACATAAATTATAAAAAATCTGAGATTTTATGAATTGACTTATATTTATAACATTAATTAACTCATCATTAAGAAAATAAAAGTTAAAAAACGTATTTAAAATCCGAATATTTATAAACAATACAAAAAAAGTAAATCAAGAAGTAAGTTTTCATGCATTTTTCTCTAGGTTTTTAAGCATAAGGTGGCTTTGATAAGCATAGAATCATTCAGTGAAAAGGAGAAATTTGCTTTGTACGAATCAGGGCTCTGAACCATATTGTTTTCCCATTCCGGCTTTGGTTCCAGTTCAACTAAATATATATATATATATATATATATATATATATATATATATATATATATCAGTTCAGTTCCGGTTTCCCCCAAAAAAAAAAATAACGGTTTTCGGTTGTGTTCGGGATGGATAATTTTATTTCATGCATATTCTTATTTGTGTGTGTACAAATAATACTATTCTATCAAAAACAAAAATGTAATTATATGGTTAACATGTAATGATGATATAATTATATGGTTGACGTTAAATTAGAAAATTTTAATATGGTGGTCACACAGTTGCAAAATGCATGAAGATATTTCGAACCGAAATAAACCGATATTTTTTCGGTTCAGTTCCGGGTTTCGTTCCAACTAAAATAACGGTTTGTTTCCTTTTAACGGTTTTTGGTTCAGCTAGGGTTCCAAACCCTAGTTTAAATTTTATACATAACATACACCATGTAATTTGCTGTAAAAAATGAAAATATTTTTTGGAGATGGGCTTTTTTTGGAAAAATAAACCCGGGTATTTAAAGCACGATTCTAACTATTGTGTGTCATACTTCTGTATTGATATTGGTATACCATCAATTTAATTTTGTTTCTCGAATAATTGTGAACTAAGTAAAAAAATTGGATTGATTGCTTACTATTGTTGAATTTCGAAGTTACATTACAGCTGTTGGTGGAATGCAGGAGATTGAGCGCTCCCAAAAGGTTTTGGGCTGTAAACTGACCCTCCGAGAAACAACCACCTCTGAATTCGACCTTTATTGAGCAATTTTTTTTCTTTTTTGCTGAACAAGCTTACAGACAACATCCAAAAGATTTTGCACAAAAAAGAATTACTTAGCTTCTTCACATTTATTACATAGTTCAGGAAATGACGGTTACTTAGTTTACCAAGTCCAAATGAATGATGAAGAAAAGACAGGGAAAGATAAAATACTTATACAAGTATATTGTTAGTACAAAAGTCAAATACAAAAATTACAAAAATGAAAGAAAAAAATAAAACTGATTGAAATTCATTTGTCATAAAATACGATGCATAAGATGAATCATTTGTTTAAATGACGTCATTGCTTTCTGTCAATGCTTCTTTTTTTTCTACTGTAAAGAAAAATTGATCACCATCTTTGAAAGGGAAAAAGGTTCATCCAAAGGATTTAGAAACTCTTAAAATATGTCACAAATATTATTTATAGTTTTATATACTATGAACAAAGTTTTTTCAAAGAGTAAAGAACAAAAGTATAGATGAGTCCCTTGCAAATAAAGAATCGAAATAAAAAAAAAGTGAAACAAATATTTAAAAATCTGACCTACAAAACAGGGTGCAGGGAAAAAATGATTGACCTAAAAAGCTCAAAATAAATGAAATGTTAATAAAAGAAAAACATAATGATCAAGAATTGAATCTTCAAAAAGTTAGGGAATAAAAATTTAACCACGTAAGTTATCAATTTTTCTACCCAAAATGTTCCAAAAAGGCCCATTTTTTATTGCATATAACTAAGTATAATTCTAAACAAAATAAGAAAATAGAAGAATTTTATTTTAATTTTCAATTTTAAACTTTTCATGTAACCTTACGTTATTACTGTGAAATACAGAAAAAAAACCCCTTAATGTTAGCTTTTCTCTTAAGTACATTCTGCATCCAATGAAGAATGTTTCATATACTTTAAAAGAGTTTCTTTCATACTCACACAATATCCATGTTTAAGCTTTTTTTTCAAACGGTTGAGAACGTTGTGTATGTTGGCATATATATATATATATATATATATATATATATATATATATAGCAGTAAATAAATTAAAAAAAAGACTAATAACTCCTAAAACATCTTAAGAACAAACCGAAAGAACCAAAAACATGGAACCATTACAAACCAAAAAAGAGATGTATAGTTAGAGTGGAAAAAACTATTATGGTTTCCCGAGCTGTCACTGGCTTATATTGTGTGTGCATGTATGTATGTATATATATATATATATATATATATGCACACACAATTTGAAGCGTGGTTTAGTACTTAGTCTTACATTGCAATGAGGACATGGATATTATTTAGAATTTTTAGTTTATATTTCTATTTTCCTTTCTTCTCAAGCAACAAATTACACATTGCATTGCAAATCCCTATTATTTGTGGAATAATTTCAAAAATCTAAATCCCTGCTTTCAATGAAAAATTCCCCACCTTCACCACAAAGAAAATGACGGAAGAGAAGAATTTCAGCATCATGGACAAATTGCATCTCTTATAACACACACTAGCACGAATAATTTCCCTAGAAAATTTTTTAAAAAAGTTCAAACAAAGATAGAAAGAAAATATTAGTGCCTGTACAGAGTACGGACAATCAGGTTGTGGCCAAGTTTCCGCAGCCCGTACGGTGTAGGGACAAAACAGTTAAGGGTTTAAACAAAAATAGAGACAAATTATGTGCAATGAGAAAAACATGGTGCCAGGAATTTTTTTTTTAAAATAAATGGAAAAGTAAAGGATAAATTACCTCCTGAATTTTGTCAGAGATATCTTATCAATGACAAACTTCGTAATTCGAATTCGGGGTTAATTGACGAGGCTATTACTTCTTAGACTTCTAAAGGGTGTTTTTTTAGAGGTATAGAACTTTAAATTGCAATAAAACAACGATGTATTATTCGATTGACATGGATTTTTTTTATTCGAAAGATAATCTTGTGAAATTACATTTTAAATATGATTTCTGGCATAGGACTGTCACGGCTGGCTCGGACGTCTCTCCAATCTGAACGTCCAATTTTCGATAACTTTTTCCAACATTTGTGGCCGTATATCGGCAATAACACGGCGAATGTTGTCTTCCAAATGATCAAGCGTTTGTGGCTTATCCGCATAGACCAATACTTTACATAGCCCCACAGAAAATACTCTAGCGGTGTTAAATCACAAGATCTTGCAGGCCAATTCACAGGTCCAAAACGTGAAATTAGGCGGTTACCAAACGTGTCTTTCAATAAATCGATTGTGGCACGAGCTGTGTGACATGTTGCGCCGTCTTGTTGGAACCACAGCTCCTGACATCATGATTGTTCAATTCAGGAATGAAAAGTTAGTAATCATGGCTCTATACCGATCAACATTGACTGCAACGTTGTGGCCTTCATCGTTTTTGAAGAAGTACGGACCAATGATTCCACCAGCCCATAAAGCGCACCAAACAGTCAGTTTTTCTGGATGTAACGGTGTTTCAACACACACTTGTGGATTAGCTTCACTCCAAATGCAGCAGTTTTGTTTTTTGACGTAGCTATTCAACCAGAAGTGCACTTCATAGCTTAACAAAATTCGCTTATGAAAATCGGGAACAACGGCAATCTCGGTTTGGGCCCATTCGACGAATCTTTGCTTTGCTTGATCATATTTAAAATGTAATGTCACAAGATTATCTTTTGAATAAAATAAAATTCATGTCAATCGAATAATACATCGTTGTTTTATTTCAATTTAAATTTCTATACCTCTAAAAAAACACCCTTTACATCAACATGAGGACTTAAAGTTTCTACAGTTTTAACATGCCTCAGTCTCTCTACATAGTGGGTCTTAATCACGACCAACCATCTATGATGTTGACAAAAAAAATGTGATACGCGTTTTTTGAAACTTTGCTGAGTTACATCCACTTCTGAAACAATCGATTCCTTTTAAAGATATTTTTACAAAATTTTCAAATGAATAATTTTAAGAAATACTATCGAAGTATCAAACGTTTAGATGGATCTGAACAGTACTGAATGCTTATTGATACTTTATGAAGTAAATTACAAATACTTGTTTAGTACTACTAAAATGAACAGTCAATTTCTCAATGATGCAAAAGTAATTCAAAATATAGTCATTTTGACATTGCATAAGGACACATATTAAAAGCAATTCAAAGTTTAAAAAAAATCATTCATCCATAAACTTTTCAGGTGTTTTGAACCTTAAAACCTTAAAAAAAATTGAAAAGTCCTTTTAAAAAGAGATTTTGATCCAATTCACACACACACACATACACACATAGAGAAAGCAAGTTTACTAAATTATTTAATTGTTAAATTTTTCAAAAAAAAAATAATCGCTATTTTATACGCTATTTCTGTAGACAAACTTTTAGAAATATTCCACTTTTTAGATTAAGCAACACATTTTGCAACATTAAGATCTCCTAGAATTACAATTGCTTAAAAAACACGTATAGAAAAATAACAAATATGTAATATAATTGCATAATATGAAAAAATTTAAGAAAGTTACTTTAGAAGAGGGAAAAAATTCGCTTTATGAGCGTGAAAATAGGCAAAAAAAATGAAGTTCACGAGAATTCGTGATGAATCGTACCTCCGAGTGCCTCGCAGGTGATTATGAGCGTTTCTCCTAAGTTAAATGGACCGATTACGCCTTCAACTTTACGATCCTCCTGGTCACGAATGACTACTCCTTTAGGTGGTACTAAAAAGTTCACAAGAAAAACGTTTTATTTCGTAAGTAGCTTTATTTCCTATAAAATGGTCGAAAAAAGATATTAAGATGAGTAAAATAGCAAACATTTACATTTAAATGATAAACAAATGATTGTAAAAAATTATATGATAGTCGATAAGCAATGGTATTGAGTAAAAACAAAGGTAATTTTTTGCCGTTGCATATGATAAATAATAAGTATCAACCCAAATTCTAAATATTTTTGTCAAAGCTATAAAAATTTCTTTTTGTCTAGAAGCAATATTTTTGAGCAGTACGAAATATAATTCTATTAATCGAATAATAAAAAGAAAACATTAAAAAATAAACTAATTTAAATAATATACAATTTATTATTTAGCACAAAAGATAATTATTACATGATGTATTTAACGAAATGGTATGATTTTGGTTAGCTTAAAAATAATTGTTTATTTTTAGAATTTGAAATTTAACACAGGATATAAAATGTAATAATATTATATATGTAATATTACTGTTTATTTTTTAAAACTTATAATTTAAAAATAAAGTATTATTATAGAAAAAATAAAGAAACTAAAAAAAAAGAAATATAGGATAGAGATATAGGATTCACGTACACAATAAATAATAGTAAAAAAATGTATTGAATTTGTACTTACACTTAAGAAATTTTTTAATATAGATATCAGGGTACCATGTTTCATTTGAATAGCAAGAAAAATGAAATTTTTAAGATCTTTATATACCTATAAACCACGTAACATCCATACTTAAACTGCAATAAAAAAATCTGGATTTCACATATATCCAATCTTTATTTTCAGACAATCTTCTATTTAAAAAAAGAAATAACTTACAAAAATAAATTGAGTGAAGGAACTTTACTTATTCTTCATAAGTTATTTTTAAAACTTATTTATTTATATAGGTTTGAGAAATAATGCAGTACTTACACGAACTTTAAAATCACATGGCATTGTAAAGAAGTTAATATTCTATCTGTTAAAAATTTACAAAAGTACCAAAATATTCAGCATGGAAAAACATTTTACAATGAATATCTTTTTATGCTATTGGTTTATTAAGGGAAATATTTGTCTCAAAAATTCATTGCATAAGAAAGTTAAAATTGGGAAACAATGTCTTGAAATATTTTCGGAAAACACTAATTGTTTAATTATAATTTAATTTGACCTATCTGATAAATCTCTCAAATATGAATTGTTGCAATAAATTTTCAAAAAGAAAATATTAACTTTAATAAAAGTTAAAAAAATAAAAGAAAATTATATTTAAAAAAAAATGTTTTTTTAAACTAATTTTGAGAATTTTTCGTTGAAATATTTCCGAGATAATATGTTGCTTAGATTCTTTAAAAGTGTTAAGTTGAAATAATAAACTATAATCAACATTATAACGCATGGTATTAGTTGTTGAATTCTAGTTAGAAGCACCAATAATCTGATTAGGAATCAAATGCCTTAGACAATATTATTTGAGTAATAAGCTTTATAATACAGATAGTCAATATCTCGAATAAAAAGTAGCAGTTTCTGACAGGATGGACTTGATTTCAAAATTATTAGTATAGTTACTGTCTCTCTCTCTCTTTAATTTTTTTCTGAATATAAACCAAAAGGCTAAATACTTGATCGAACAATCTTGTTTTTAGGCAAAAGAGGGGTACAATTTCCACTTGCATTTTGAAGCACAAAAATTTTCAATATACAGCAAGTTAAACTGTTATCATTATCTAGTTTTAATCATTAACAAAGGAATGGGAATGTGACATAACTGAAAAATATATTTTTTTTCTCAGTGGTCAAAATAGAAAACAATTAGGAAAGATGTAATAAGAATTCTCATGAGAGACCACTAATATTTCTTTTGACCTCAGAGCGTTTTTCCTTCATCGATAACATAAATTAAATGTTTTCTTCGTTTTATATCGCTGTATTAGTAAAAACATACTTTTATCGGCCTTTTTAAAGGAAAAAAAATCCATCTCTAAGCTTAATAGAACTCTCGCAATTCCTCGTATAAAATTTCTACAGAGAAATAGAAAAAGAAATATCCCATTAGTTTGCAATAAAACTACTTTCTTATCTATTATTTAAGTTTTATGTAACATTTTAGTTGATATGCTTTAATATATATATTTCTTAAAAGTCCGGGTGGTCTAAACTTTAATTTGCGGGAAAATGTACATTGCAGCACTTAAAATTGACTTTGTAGGCGTATATAGGTATCTCCCGTGACCCTAAGATCATGTTAAGCCTTAATAACCAGCAATTATCCTCATTTACTCTAAAATGTTTGCAATAAATGTTCTGAAGAATTCATTCTGAGTCTTTCATCTTGTTGAAGGTAAGTTAACAACTAATTACAGGATTTCACAGGAGGAAGGAGCGTGAAATGTGCTGGTAATTTTCTTGTGTAATTACGATTTACGAAAAGCTAGATAAGAACTTTTTTTTCCACGCAGTATCACACCTTTCCTTTTAAAAAATATCAAAAGCATTGCTTTATTTTTACTTCGAATTAAAAGATTGTACCAACTTATTTTTTTATTTTGCTTTCAGTGTGAATTTCAACAATTTTTTAAAGTAATTTATAATAACTGCCAAAACTACAAAGAATGGGGAATCTTAGAATATTTCTTTTTCTTTTCTTTAATTAAAATTTTTAACACAAAATGTTTATCCAATTTTTATATGAAATATCTTTGACCTGATAAGAGAGTGTGATTTTTTCAATTTTCGTAATTTTATTTTTCTATGCTTAAAGTTACATTTAGAGTCTTTTTACACGTACTTTAATGATTTCTACTTATCTAAGTTGAACGTATTCCTTAGCGTCATGATAAATGTTGTTCATCTTATTAGATCATCTTAATAATCCTCTTTTTTTAAAAAAAATAATAATTATTAACTAGGACTTTATTATTATTGTTGTTGTTGTTATTGTTACATAAATAAACAATTGAAAACATGATAATTGTTTCATTCTTTTCATTTTATGTGTGTTTATAATGCAAAACAGTCATTTATTATTTTCCTTTTTCTTTTTCTACTCCAAATTGTGGATTTCGAGTCTAGCATCCTTGAATATTGGCCGTGTAGAGGAGCTATGCTCGTTAATTGTATCGAGAGCTCAAATGCCCTCCCGTTGGTGTGGTGTGATAGTTAGGAGAGGGAGATATGTCAGCTGTGGTGTCATTCTTGTCACTTGTTCATAGTTCAAAATTACGAGGTCCTTAGCCACAAGCCCTTGAGTAGCTGAACAGTGCGACGTTAATATTCACTCACTCGCCCAATTGGTTGTTCCACATAAATTTAACGAAGATTAAATTTATGTGGAATATTTATAAGATATATAAATATAAATATACGTTTCCAAAAAGGAAAAACAAAACAGTATAATGAAGTTCAATTTTGTGTATAGTTTAATTTTAAACATACATACATATATATATATATATATATATATATATATATATATATATATATTATATATATTCACACGATTCATAAAAATCAAATTAACATAAAACCAAAATTGAATGAATTAACTTCACAAATCCAGTATTAAGTTGTGCGTTCATGTGTAATTAACTGTAATCTTCAATAACTGGAATTTTTAGAGTTAATAATTGAAAATAACTTAAATAGTGACGCTGTGGCAGTAAACAAAATAATTGGTATGTTATTTAATAATGAATTGCTACTGAAAATACCAAATATAATAAAAACCATTTTTTCCCCAATTTATTTCTTACCAAAACTGTAACAGGACACTGTTTTACCATTTAATAGAAATCATGGTTATAATCACGATCGAGATCTCAATGCAGATGTCTAATCCATTCAGTAATTTGCAACTAGAAACACCTCTATTCAAACTTAGTGTGACATCAATCACTTTATGGGTAAAGTAACTAAATCGTAGTTTCGTTTGACACGCCTATTAATTGGAAAGTGAAGCATTCGTATCCATACGAACATGCTCAATTTGCGTTAAGTGCTATGTTTTATTTTTGAAAGCTTTTATGGAATGTACATAAAAGCACCTCGTTAGAAATTAATAGCAGCTAATTTTTTAAGGCTTATATTTACCCTAATATTGATTTTCTGTCTCGACCATTAATGGTTAATCAAGAAATCTATTTTTCTATTAGATTCGAAGAAGGTGTGTTTTTCATACGAAAATGCATCGTTTTTTTTCATTATAATTGCATGCTATCATGCATGTTTCAATTTTTTTTATAAAAAAATAGTGTTGAAAACCTTATATCACTACTCACAATCTTTTACAATTAAGAAATATATATCACAAGAACATTTTTTATTCATTTGTATTATTTTAGTTTCTGTATAGTAATAGTTTCCGTTCATATTAATAATCATAGTATTATATAACCATAACAGTCAATCGCAGAAAAATCTTCATTTTTAAAATAGTAGAATTAACTTCTCTAGCAATATGTCTAAAAATCCATTGCTTCAAATTTTCATGGAGAAAATAATCAAAAACAATAATTACGATTAATACGCAGAATGAATACATTCTCCAAATATTTTAATAGATACAGCCTATATTCCCCGAAACAGAAGTTTTTCTCAAGTTTTATCAATGCAGCTTATATCAGTATACACTAATTCTTTGATATTTGGCTTGATTTCTTAGTTTTCTCTCCACACACATTTTTAACAATATAAAAATCTGTAACAGAACTTTTAAACTACTAACTTTTAAAACTATTATATCACTACCGAAATTTAGTGTTTTATTTAATTCTAATGTTTGCTTTACAAAGATAAGAAAGCTTATTATAGGGTGGGCCAAATAAGACCTACCAACGTTAAACACGAATAACTTTTTTTATTCTTTGGTCTATCTATTTTTTCCTTTTTGTCAGTTATAATTAAATTCTTGGAAACTTATTATTGAACCATACACTTCAAATCATCTCGTTAAAATTAATGAGTTTTTCTATTCCTGTCAACCATGAATTGTTAAGTTGCAGTGTAAATATCGGCAATATTTTAATCAGATCTCACAGCCTTTATAATTAGGAGTTTTGAGAAACTGGCTTCAGTAGCCGACCGTCCTGGAAGAGGTGCCTATCAAAATATTCACTAATAGAGTTATGGATCCATGTTTCTTTGAGAATGAGGATGGAACACTGGAAACGATTTCCGGAGCTTCTTACAGAGTAATGATTGAAACAATTGTGTGGAAAAAAGCGGAATAGAATCCTGATTCGGGGTTTCAACAAGATGGATGAGTTGGGGACATTTCTAGGTTAGCATTGGACTTGCTGCGTGGAATTTTTAGCGAACGTCTGATTTCAAAAAGTTCAGATTTTCCTTGATCACCTCGTTCGCCAGATTTAACTGCGCCCAACTTTTATTTATGATGAAATTTAAAAGAAAAAGTGTATATTAATAAACCAGCCTATTAGACAGCTGAAGCAGAATATTTGAGACGAAATACTGAGCCTTCGACCAGAAACATTATGTGGTGTAATAGAAAACAAGTTAAAAAGAGTCAATCTCTGTATCGAGGAAAATGGTGGACATTTGTTTGATGTCATATATATATATATATATATATATATATATATATATATATATATATATATATATATATTACATACATAACTTTCATAAAATATATTTATTGCATAAAAAGTAATCGAAATAAATGATTACTACAAGAGTTATCCGTGTTTAGCATTAGTTGGTCTTATTTGGCTCACCTTGTATAAAGTTAGAAGTACTGCATTACGAAGGGAAGCATTCAGTTTTTACAATTACCATAGGCTTCTTGGTCAGAAAATAAAAAAAATATATTTATTCATGGAAAAATGAGGAAAAAATATCAGCGATTTTATAATTTTTTTTATATTAGACATGTTCAAAGCAATCACATATTAATTTCGAAAAAATACTGGAAAAGTAATATAGGAAACATTTGTACTGGATATGAGATACAAATACTCTCTGCGATATATACTGCACACATATTAACCATGAGAGTAACAGTTTAATAACAATTTTAAATTTTTTTTAACAATTTTAAACTCATAATTATTGTACTAATCCTGTATTAAACTACTTGTTCACAGGCAAAGTTGACAAAAATACAGCAAAAATGTATTTAATTTCCAACATTTTTCTTTTTAATTTAGTTATAATATAGTCTCTCATTTTCAGATCAATAATAAAAAGTACATCCTTGTAATATAGCAGGAGGGTGAAGAAGGAAGAAAGATAACGGACGTTTATTCTATGTCTAAATCTAAATTTAGGGTATCATTATCAAAGTTAATGCCTATAGAAATTAATCGCAATACCTTTCAAACCTGACTGAAAGTATTTTCATCAATTTTATCTGTAAGCCCATCTATCTCTTTAGAGTTTCCTACTGTTTCGTTATTATCTCCTCTCTACTATTTTATTAAAGCCTCTTGCGTAAAAAATAGTAGAAAATAGTTAACTGTAATAATTTATTATTTTCCACTTGGAAACTTCGGAAAATGAATGCCGGCTTGATGAAAGAAATGAAATAAGTTGAATTTGATGAAATGGAATCAGAAAAAACCATATAAAATTAAATAGAAAAAAAAAGAATGAATCAGAACACAAATATCATACCCAAATCGTATATATTTTCTGTACTGGATCAATTAATCAATGCATAATTTTTATGAAGGCATATTTTTATATATCTCTTTTTAATGAATTCTAGAATTCGTGTTTTCAGTTAATTTTTTTTAATAAAAATTCTAAAACATGTAGAATGATTTAAAACACGTTTTAATTTATATTATACACAAAAACGACATGTCTTGAATATCTTGTACACTCAACAAATAATGTCCAAAAATATAAATAAATTGTTTTTTCATAAAATCGGAGAAGTTGTCAAGGAATTAAGTTACAAATTTACAATATTCTATGAAGGAATCATTGATGCTCTTTATAAGTATCAGGCATCAATATCAACATCCTTTGTCTTTTCAACCATTGCATGCTATCTTTAATCAGAAACAAAAATGCTGTTATTGCTATTCTTTTATAAATACTTCTTATACATCACTAATTAAATAACATTATTTTATTAATTACCAATAACGATTGAAGTAATTATACGTTTGATTCATAAAGAAAATTCTTTTTTAAAATTGAAAAAGTCAGATAAAATTCATCAAAGTATTCATAAATCTAGCAGAACAACATAGTTCGTAAAAGCGTCCATTATTAAAAAAATGTGATACAAAATATTATTTGTATTATGGAAGTATTGAGATAAAATAAGTTTTCTAGCCCTTTTTTGAAATCGAGTATAACACATTTTAATGAATACTGAACTGAACTCAGTGGCGCAACACAGCCCATGAGGGCAAAACCCTACTGTGACTATGTAAATTTACATGACCTTGGGAGCTGGGGTGCATGCGCGGAGTCGACCTCACCCAGCCTGGAAGTTGAATCCCGGACATGAGGCACGGAAACGTGATACACTACCACTAAGCCACTGGGCTTCCATATTAATAAATAGGAATATAAAAATACTTCATCCATCTCATAACTAACTTAATAATCTCTAACACACAAAATGCAACATTTAGTTTGTAACATGTTCCTCATATTATAAGATTAAATCATATGTTTCATAAATGCAGAATTTTCAATATTCTTCTTTATTCCTTATTAATAGCCATTTGCATATTACTTCTTATTGAATAGAGACAAATAAGAAACATTCAGAATAACATATGTTCCTCAGGAAGACACTTAAAGAAACGATGTTGCTCATCCAGAATTCTCAGTAGAGTCTTCAAAAAAATCTTGTATTGCATCTCACTTCGTAAAAGAAAAGGGGAAAAAAGAGTGCTTGAAAAATTGCCAATTCACCGAAAACATGTAATAAAAAAATGTTGTTGGAATTGCAGAAGTATTTGAAGAATTGGTTTTTTTCACCACACCGAAATCGAAGACAAAGATAAGCAACGACGAAGACGACGAAAAAGAAAAAAAGATGGGGTGGGGGCAACAAAACAGACTTCGAAAAGAGCACCGGATGAGCAATGAAAACACACCGACAAAACTAAAATCTGGGGAGAGCATCTGCTGCAAAAATAAATTCGATAAAGAAGAAAAAAATGTTTAGGCGCGTTTATTTACATTTTTACGTATGTCTAAAACAGATCATTTTGTATTCTGTTCAAGTATGTAGTCATCTTGTCGTTTTTATTTATTGATGTTATTTCAAAGACGCACGTGTTCGTATCTGAGTTTGTATCGGAGTCGAAATCGAAACTGGTTACTATCAGTCCTGTCGCCTTCTGCGTTCGATTTTGCTTCCCTTAATGCGTCTTTTTTATACCCAATTCTCAGTTTCCTTCGTCTTGTAAATTGCTCTGATTTATTTTCCAGTGCGTGTTCGATTTTCTTGCACTGCGATTCGAAAACATGGGCGAATTGATAAATCAAAATATTTAAATTCAAAATCTAAAAATAAAAATCCATTATGCAGGAAGAACTCTTTTTTGCTGATGCATTGAATGAACTCCAGTGTTAGATACGAAAACCTGCGGGATTTGAGATTCCTCCAATACGCCACATGCAAAATACGTTTTATTGTTTGGAATATTAAAAACTTGCCAGTAGCGTTAGGGCATTCAAAGTACACCAGATTTCCTGTTTTATGTTAGGTGGTTGTTATGTTTCTAAAAATGATAATGATACAGTGAACATCTTTTATTTTCTTTTAAGAGTTTGTGCAGCAATTGTATATTGTAGAATATTGATTTTTCTTGCGAAGAGAAAACCATAAAAATATAAAAACACATGCACACATACTACATTACTGCATAATAAATTAATACAATAATGTAAAAAAATTGAATGCTGAATTAGTGTTAATGTCTGTTGTTCAATTATGGGGACAGTAAAGTGTTAAACTTCGAAAATCTTCCTTCTTCAGTGCTTATTAGATTTATATCTATGCAAATTTCTTATAGAATATCTGGTTTCATCAGTGACTCAAATTTATTAATCTCTAAGAAAATATGTTCTTAAGTTAATATTTTTAATGAAAAAAATGAGTTTATGTGTATAAAATTAACTCAATTGATTATTCATATTATTCAATGAAATATTTCAATATATTTTCAAATCAAGATTCATTTTGAAAAATAATTAAAAAAATGCTTAAAATGTACTTTTACATCAATAATTAATATATATTAACCGATAAGAAAGTATTGTGAGCTGTCTTCCTGATTAACCTTTCAAATTTCCATCCTCAAATTAAGCGTTGTCATTCATTTTACCTATCCACCGCAATATTAAAATGTGAATTGTGTTTCAGTCCCTATTGGTGTCTGATATAGTCTACATGAAATACGAAGCATTTCTGGACTGAAGAAGTATATCACAATCATTAAATACCTCAATTCTAAACTTTTATTCGATATAAACTAACCCTGTTTGTAAAATTAACATAAATTGAAATAGAAGATATTATAAAAACTTCTTAGATTTGGAGTACTAAATAAGGAAACTTTTTTCAGAAAGATCGTGATATTAAATCAGGGGCTATACAGCAATAAATAAAAAAATAATTTAACAATATTGTTTTTTTATGGAGTAAGTTTCTTTTACACAAATCATACTGCAACAAAGGTACGCCAGTAATATCTCTACATTTCAATATTATCGTTCAACTAACAATCGAACAAAAAAATGCATGAAAATATAGTCGAAGATAAGACTCAAATTAGTGTGTTTAAACTATTTTAAGTATTATCAACAGGGAATACCTCACAATTATTTTCTACATTTTCATTTCAGTTACATTGCAATAATTTCCCCTTCATTTTATTTCATGTAAAGTACAATAATAGTTTCTTTTTAAATCTGCTGTAGTATTTACAGATATATGATGCATTTCAGTTAGTTTATATATTTGAACCCCCCCCACTTTTTTTATTATATACCTTATAACGAAAGAGAAAGAAGACCGTTCATTACATTTTTCTTCTGAATTCTCATAAGGTACTCGAAAATTTCAGCAACATTATTTAAGGGTTCATTATGATTGAACTATAAATCACACAGTCTGACAACGAAAGTAACATTTATTTCTTATATTGTTTTTATGATCAGTGAAACAAATTGCATTTACTTGTATATTTCCAGCTGAAATACCGTAAAAACTGCCGGGATTAAGTATATTCTTTTTGATGTCAGGGAATTATATCTCATAATACGATTACGACCATATAAATATTCATGTCCCAGTAAGTTTTTGCTTTGTTGAGTAGGAGATAACAGATGACAATGCTATTAATAATAATACAACTCCGACGAGAAAGTGAATGTATTCTGAATTAGAAGGAACCAAACATCCCAGGGAAATAAAATCCTACTATTGTTTCTATATTAGAAATAACTTTTATCACTATAACATTCTATATTCTCGTAATTTATTGAAGCTGATAAAGTTAATTACATACAATGAATAAGAAAAATTTCGCTTAACAATGGAATTTCTATTCGTTTTTATCATTTATTTGAGATAGTAACCATTCGTTTTGTATGATCGAAATATTAGTATACCTGTTACTTATCTAAAATAGAAGACATTTGAGTAAATTTTCTTACAGAATTTAGTTCTGAAGCTACTCGAGGTGTAACAAGGAAAACAGCGGTTTCACATGGGAATCACGAATAACAAAATGAACCTTCCAGTTATTATGTTACTATGTGTATTTTATCTTTGTTACTTTGTTTCGTTTAACTGAATCACTTCAAACTATTTTAAAAAGAGTATTTTGAGAAAGACAGTTAAAGAATAACGATATTTACGACATCTGTCTACGTTTTTTAATCAATGTTTGACATAAATTCATTTTTTTTATCTTTACCATTTTGTGTAGGAAAGAAATTGAGCAGCCAGAAAGAAAAAAAAAATTAATGTGATAGAGAGCGATGAAGATCTACCCTATAAAAGTGATGCATTTTTAAAGTCTGAAATTACTCATTATTTTAGTAAAATAAAAATCAAAACATTAAATGTCTTTTACAAATATCGTTTTTATTGTTTATTAATTTATTTATTTTATTTTATGTATTCATTTTTTGTCAAAGTAATGTTACTTAAAACTTGATATCTCAAAACTTTATGAATGTATTTCTTCATATTTTGTATGCATGATATTTAGAGTATAGTAAAAGCATTAAACTAAAGACTTTTCTCTAAGATCAATCGTTTTTTATTGTTATGAATACTATGCATTTTATAAAAAAATCTATACAAAAATGTGCAATGAGCCGTAACTTTTTATTAAATGTATATTTATTTTAGATTTTAGTTCATTGCATTTATAACTGTGTTAAATATGAAGTGTAAAAATATTCAAATATATGACTTTGAATTTCGGTATAAGTTTCCTCAAATGTTTCCTAAAATTCCTCGTTTCGATAATTCATGGCATTTTAGAAAACTTGTTTCCGTCCGTAGACACATACCTTAAACATATTAAATCTTTAAGCACGTTAGAACTGTTTATGAGTACATTATTTATATATTAATTAGAACAATAATATAGTACTTTTTTACAAATTAGTGCAAATTAAATATTATTGTGCATAAATAGAAGTAAAATATATTGCTGTAAATAATTAAAATGAACGCTAAAAAACCAATTTATAAGCAAAATATTATCATAAATGCAAGTTTTTCTTTTGGAGATAAAATAAAAGAAAATTAATATATTTTCAATATTCTATGAAGTAAAATATCGTTTAAGCATGAGAGCCTTTAAGCAAATCTTAACAACAAACTATTTTTTTATGAAATGTTACCATGAATTACGTATGTCTTATGAATTATCCTCTACGAGTTCACTTTCATTGATTTAAAAATGACAATAAAATTTAGATGAAAAACTACAAATAACAACATAAAAATAAAAACTTTTAAAATGTTATACATATATTAATTTAATGCAATACAGTCAAACATCCATATTACAAACCTCTTAATTGCGAATTTTTCTTGGAACCAAGAACATTTCACGATTTTCTTCGTAAAATAACCTGTCTAAAGCGAAGTGCATAACGAAATTTTTCTCTTGTGATTCAATTTTTTTCTCTCTATTTTTGAACTATTTCTAGACATTTCAAATTATTCTCTCTTTAACACATTTTATGCTTGTCATAAATATTGAAATGGTTTTATTGGGTGCCTAATTCCCCGAAAGCAGTAGAATTCAGGGAGTTTCATCAAAGAAGTGCAACCATTAACCCTCATTGTCCAGTTCAGTAGAAACATCTTCAATATCCCTTTGCACTCTAAGCGGAGTTGTCTCGTGTGCCCTTGTCCTTGCGTAGTGTTCATTGTTCAGTCGTACTGGTAACTTCGTTTCTTTTGACTCGAAAACATCAAAACTTAAGTTCTTGAGCATCAAAGAAAAAAATTAATTCTTCAGGAAGTGGATAAATGTGTCAAGAAACTTTCATTGCACAGTTCTTTCTTTTCCTTTTTTTATCAGTAAGATGTATAAAATAAATACATATATTAATTTTAAAAAATAGATGTGAATATAGTTACATTATTTTATTATATGAGTTTAAAACGGGTTTTATGTTGTTTATTAAGATAATTGAAAGTTTAACCTCTATATAACGAATTTTCCATATAACGAACTTTTGGGGGGATTTAGCAACTTCGTTAAATAGAGGTCCGACTGTATTTTCAGATTTATTCAGCTAATGTTAAAACATTTTGCTAAAATTCTAAAGATGAATTGTCCAGAATTTTAAAAATAATTTTAATAAGGAGATCATTTTGTATTGATTATATATATATATATATATATATATATATATATATATATATATATATTTCACATAATGGAACCACTTTTTACATATTACATTACAAACAAACAGATTAAATTGACATATAATTTTAGATAATTTAAAGATTTTAGACTAAAATAACAAGAATTTAACATTAGAGTATATTATTACATTCTTATTTATACTGTTAATATAGGGTGATTTAGAAGTAAGCAGTTTTGCACTTATATTATCTTTTACCTCATTATGCATTTGAAACGGAAATTACATTTGTACCATTTACAGTATTATGTAAAGTATTACTAATAATTAAATCGCCTTACAGCAGTTTTATTAGATTTATAATTATAGATGACAATTTTAAAAATTAATTATTTTTGTGATAAAACACAGTAAGAAATATGAAAATTCTGTTAAATATGTATGGGATTCTTATATTTTAATTAAAATTTAAGAATAAATTCACTTAAAAAGGAAATTTTATCTAAAATTTAAAAATAAGTTAAATATTGTGAGATAAAGTGAAATAAAACATTTGAAATAAAAATTAAAATATCTGGTTTGCTTTCAACTACATTGTATGAGCATTTGGAGAAACGTATTGAAATAATCATTTTTTAAATTTTCAGTTTAATCTTTTATATTGATTACGGCAAGTGAATAGTATTCATGTCCTTAATCAGGAATAAAAATAATCAATTTATTCTTCATTTTCCATTGAGATTGAAAATGACAGTTTGACTACAAAGGCGTATCCCTGTCTCTAATTCACTATTAACTTTATTTCTTCTTGATAGACAGTTACAACTCCCAATGAATTAAATAGAATAGTTCTGAGGAAGAAAAACGACGAACGATTTCACACGAGAAATTTCTCTGGCATTTGCCCAAACAGCATAAATACGAATACAAGAGAGCTTTGCTGGTTTCTTAATACAACTTTCAGAATTTTGGTAGTTAAGTTTAAGAAATTAATCAATCTGTAAGTATGAAACATTAATTTTAAACATTGTTGTTTGCTACCATTATTTCTTAGTAATTCCAAAAAAAGTTTTTCCATTATATCTTATGTTTCTAAATGGGGATCTTTTTAGAAGTAGTTGAATATTTTGTTGCTATTGGCCGAGTGGTTGTGTACTGCATTTCCACACCACAGGTTCGTTGTTCTATCCTTGGACTGGATAAAGTCAACTTAGTCTTTAATTCCTCCTGCAGTGGGTCGATAAATGAGTACCAAACTTGCTTGGGGGCTTAAACACTGGGGGGTCTAACTTTCAGACTGACCACTTTATCGGGACATCAGCTCATGCACTTCAGCGCCCAATGGTCACGTATAACTGGGATGGGCACAGTAGGCTCTGACCCTCATGAGCTGTTGCGCCACTGAGTTTGATTTGAATATTTTATAGACAAATACAACTTTGAATTAAATTTATAATTATCCATTATTTGTGTGTATAATTATTTGAAGAAAATTATTATTATTTTATTGATTAGAACAAAATTTTTTTTTGTATGCACATATTGTAAGTTATATAATACTCTAAAAAGAAATATGTCGTATGTTACATTTTTACTATAATACAATAATATTTTAACTGTAATATTTTTAAAATATGGTGCTGTTATATATTTTTTTATTGTCTGACTAACATTTTTAAGAGAGATGTACGTTTTTTTTATTTACATGCCTTACTTGTTGCTAATTTTAATATATTTAAAAATGCGATCTTTTTCTTTCCTGAAGATGATTTAGAACTGCATGCCTTTCAAAAGAAATATGAGATGTAATCGTGGGCAACAAAATCAATTTTAAATTGTTTTTTAAACTAAGGTTGAGTTAAAAACGATTTAAAATCGATTAAAAAAACAATTTAAAATCTAAAATTTATGCTTAGTTACTAAGCCTAATTTATACATTTTTTAAAATTATTTATAATCTGAATATGCACAATTTGTTCTTCATAATCTAAATGTATACGTTAGTTGTTCATAATCCTCATCAATGGCGCATACAAGGGGGGATCCTGGTGTTTCCGGACCAAAGCCCTTGATTTTTTTCCGATTGATTATAGTTCTAAGTATATAGTACGTAAAATTTAATTAAGTATTGGTTATTAATGATTAATTTTATTAATTAATGCTAATTATTTGTTCAATAATTAGTTTTTAATGAGTTTTGTTCCCGAAAATCGACAAAACCAAAAAGAACATGATACAAGAATGGGGAGATTTTGACCCCGGACCCCCCCTTCCCCCTCCTTGAAAAATTCATGAGCGCTCTACTTATCCACATGCATTAGTAAAATATTTTTATCTCCATTTCTTACATACATCATTGTTTGTGTATCTATGTGAATAGTGCGATACTTAGCAAAAAAGTTATATAAAGTATATACAACGTTATGGAATTTTATCCAATTTTAATTTGTATTTGTATTCGAAATGCAAATAACTCATACTTACAAATGACACGTAATTCTGTGTAACTTGATACCGATCTGCTAGTTCTGAAATCTACTTGACAAGTATATCTTCCACGGTCATCAAACAGGACAGGGTCAATTCTCAAAGTTGGTATCTCTGAATTCAATTCCAAATATAAGCGACCTTCATAATCAGGTGATGGGAAATGTCTAGCGTTATTGTCAGACCAACGAAAGGATTTTGATTGCTGATTAATGTGACGGACATCTAACGTGTAGAGTGGCTTATGATAACGATTGTGAAACCATCTAAGTAAAGTTGTCTCAGCAGAAGTATTCCCTGATGACAATGTTGATTCACAAGGTAAGATAGCTACTTGTCCTTCAACAACGATTACCTCTGAAAGAAAAAAATAATGCTTATACATGCAGGCAAAAAAGAAATAAATTGAAAAATGTGACATTCAGTTAGTAACTGTATACAACTTGCAATTTTTGTTAAACTGCTTACATGTAAAGCACATTTTATGAGCTGAAAAACACTCCAATGCAAATATAAGCATCTATTTTTCTCTCATTGTTACAACTTATAAACTCGAAAACAATTTATGGTAAATTAATCCAATAAAATCGATAGAATTAACGTAGTGCAGTAAAATCCGGCGTATAATGCGCACCTATACTGTCAAACTGCAATCTTGAATTTTTATGTATATTCGCCGTATAATGCGCACCTCCATTTTCACGAAGAAACCTGAAATGTACGTGCGCAATGCTTTCATGTGTTGAAGGTATTTATTCGAGCTATTATTCCAAGCTTTATAAAAAAAAAAGTAGTATACTTCTAGAACTACAACCTGGTAAGTTCATAAGGAATAACTTTTCTTTTAAATATACAGAATTTCTATCTATGTAAAAGTCAATTTTTTTCGTAACCACTTTTTTTAAAATAATTTTAAAGCTCTCACACATTTATATTCGGCGTAAAACACGCACCCTTAAATGTCGACCTTATTTTTTGTGTTCAAAGTGCTTTTGAAAAGTTCTGTAAATGTATTGTAAATATTTGTAATCTTTCATAACTTTAATTATTTTCTTTCCTTTTTAATGTGTTTATACTTACTTTTGTAAGGCCCGAGTGATACTTTGGGGTGCACGGGGATTTTATAGTTATTTTCAATAAAAAAAAGTGCGCCTTATATGCCGATTTTACGGTAATTAGTTTTGTTGTCGCTAAACACGTTCATGTAGCTATAAAATGAAAGTGCTTTTTTTAATTTCAAGATATTATTACACTTCCTATAAATGTTTTATTTTAAAGAAAAAAATATCGCAAAATATATAATATTTTGTTGGGTTCTGATGAATAACGTGAAAGAAAGAAATTTCATTTACAAATCATTAAATATTTTTAAGGTATCCGACTACGTTTAAAACCGTGGTTTTAAAAATGCGCATAAATAGATAATTTTCATGATATTTAGTGTAACTCAGATCAGAATACATGCATAAAATTGTTTTATGGGAATTTTGACAAAAAAATTGTTTAAATATAATATTTTTGCAAAAAAATTAACTTAGAATAATTTCTCATCCAAATGCTCTCCTTTTGTGAAAAATTGTTCTATTATAATAATATTTTGTTTGTTGTATATAGTTCAGACCTCTCTTCAGAGGCTCAACCACAATTTTTAGAAAATTCACATTATTTTCAAAATTACCACCATTTTAAGTAATTATTGGCGTTTTTTTCTTAAAATTGCTCTCCTCTATTGTCGTAAAATATGAAAAAAAACCCAATTCTAAGTTATATATTTTAAAAATTCTGTTTGAGCTTCTGTAGAGAAGTCTGAGCTATATACAGGCCAAATATTATTCTAATAGAAGCACTTTTCAGAAAAGGAGAACATTTAGAAAAAAAATATTATTCTAAGTGTTAATTATTTACCAAAATGATGTATTTAAATATATTTTTTTTTGTCAAAATGTCCTTAAAACAATTTTATGCATATATTCTAATCTAAGTCACACTAAATATCATGGAAATTATCCATTTATGTGCTTTTGCAAAATCACTGACCCGAAAACGTAGTTGGATACCTTAAAACATAACACACAAGATAAGTTTTAAAATGTTACGATTTTAAAATTACTTTCTTTGATTAAAATGATTATTGCATTTAATTTAAATATTTAAAAAGGCTCACAAGAGTATATATATATATTTGTTTTGTTCTTCTAACATAAACACATATCATAAGCGTATAAATTTGTGCTTCTCAAACTTTCAATGCATGCGATCCAGTATTTAATCATACTTTTCATCGCACCCCCCTCCTCAAAACAATAACAATATATTGAATTCAATAATACTATACATTGACGCTAAAACTAAAATGAGATTTTAACCTCTTAAATACCACCGGCGTAGATAAACGTATCGCTTAATAAATCCAAAGCATTTAATGCACCGGGCGTATATATACGTCTTTCTGAAGTACGAATTTTCAGTACACTGCTATCAAAAGAACTATTCCGAAGACTTTGGAAGGCAATAGAAGGAACTTGACAGTGTTTTCGAAGAATTTATTCATTTTATAAGTTTGGCTATTTTAATTACTTCTCTCCCCCATGCATCACAAACGCGTGATACTGAGGAAAGCGGTGGCATTGGAGAGTGAATAGCGTAACTTTTAATAGACAATTAATGGATCAATTATAAAGCGTACAAATTATAAAGGTAAGAGTTAATTTTTGTTTATAATTTATATATATATATATATATATATGATGTACTACAGTACAACATACTACATATACTACAGTGGTCTCCAACCCCCAGGTCACGGGCTGGTGCCGGTCCGTAGATCAAGCAGTATCGGGCCACACAAGGAACATTAAATTATTTTCATATTATTTATTGTGTGAAATTTCTCTCGTGTTTATGCGACTTTTTTGAAAACTGCGTTATATTCTATCTTAGATCACTTTATATTCTTATTTTAATGTAATTGTAAATTATTCTGAAAGCGTGTTCAAATACGATTGGGGTGGTAAAATTGTTAAATCAAAGCAATCTAAAATATAAACAATCAACGTCTCCCCTCCCCCTTCCCAGAGGTGTGCGGTGAAATTATCAACCTTTGAGCGACCGGCACCACTGTGCAAAAGGATTGAAGCAGATTTTACTAGTGGTTATTGCATTTGTGGCTATATTATTTTCAAGATCATCTTGTGTAAATAGGATATGAACACACATTAAGCATAACGTAAAATGTGGCATATAACGCGCACTTTTAACAAAAAAAATAAGATTGAAATTTATGGGTGCACGTTATACTCCAGTTATAAAAACGAAAGCTTTGAAAATCAAAATGATATTAGCATAAACAAGAAATTGACTTCTACATATATTGAAAAATTGTTTCCTTAAAAGAAATGACATACGTTATGAACTTAGTGTTGTTGTTCTAGAAACATATACTATTTTTTTTTCAAATCCCTGGGATAATACTACAAATAAATGACTTCAAATCAAAGAACATTGCATGTGTACATTTCAAACTATTCATATAAAAATGGAGCGGGTTATACAACAAATATATCTAAAAATTATAACATGCTGCTTGAAAGTACAGGTGAGCCTTATACGCCAGATTTTACGAAACATTACTTGGAACACAAGTTTGAAAACAAAATATTGTTCTTGCAACATCCTCAATACATTTTAATCGTTGTTTAAAGCTATGATATCCAAAGGAATGTCATAGTAAACCAAACGAACTAAAATTTACACCTTAACTTAGGCCTTAAACTAAGCCTTAAACTTAAAAGGCCTTAAAGTGAGGGATTCAGGGAACATCACTTTATTCCTCTTTGAAGGAACTGAACATTTTCAGTACGATAGTTCAGTTTGAATAAAAATGGTGGTTTTAAATCATTAGCTTTATATTGTTTTGATTAAGTTTATAAATACAGATATAGCGCTTTGATTTCTCAGTATGTTTTTCAACATCTAGTTAATCGATACTTAACACTGCATATTCTCTCAGTAGCATAGTGAAGAATTCGTGGTCGGCGTGTCATGAGTTCGAGCCCTACTGCAACAGAAGACTCACCGTATAGAGGGGCTCAGGTACGCTAAACCTGACGTCATGTGAAAGTTAGGAGAATGGGATGCAATACCGGTGTCATCCTCGTCACTTGAACTTGGCTTAAAATTTCGAGGTTCGTCACTAATAGCCCTCGTGTTGCTTTATAGTGTTACTTTAAGGAATCCTCTCTCTCCTCTCTCTCTCCTCTCTCATCTCTCTCCGCGCTCTCTTCTCTCTCTATTCTATCTCATCTCTCTCTCCTCTCTCTATTATCTCTCATCTCGCTCCT
The DNA here is from genome assembly GCA_019973935.1 of Trichonephila clavipes. Classification (NCBI taxonomy): domain Eukaryota; kingdom Metazoa; phylum Arthropoda; class Arachnida; order Araneae; family Nephilidae; genus Trichonephila; species Trichonephila clavipes. The sequence continues at coordinate 934,098 of BMAU01014696.1, forward strand.
CTCTCTCTTCTCTCTCCTCTGTCTCTCTTCCCTTTCATCTATTTTTCTCCTCTCTCTAACGTCTCTCTGTTTGACAGTTATTTACAACTCATAGGAAATAACTTTTAGAATTATTATTTATTAGGCTGGGTTGAAAATATTTTTAATAAATCCAGGGAGCTATATGTTACTTTTAATTGATTAATATATGGAATTAATTAAAAAATCCTCGCAAAATAATTTATTTGAAACATAGTTTTTATGTTACAAAATTAATCAACTTACCTTAGAGCTAATTCATAGTTGTAGAAATAGTTGATATTAGAACTTCTACCAAAATTTTATTATTGTATCAAAATAATTAAGAAAATATATTGTTAGATAGTCCTCTACAGATTAATACTTTTCAAGATATGTTTCCAAAATTATTTTTCTTCTTAAGTGTAGCATTAAATTTTTTTAAATTAGATTTCATTCGATTTTTTTACTGATCATATATAGTTTTATTTAATATAACATACGCAATATATTTCTTGAATGAATAAGTAGCGGATTTTCAAACGCATTAACCTTAAATAACCTTTGAAGCTACCTTAAGAAGTTGTTTGATAATAAAACATCACCTTGTGAAAGAACCGTGATGTATGTAAATGAACAATTAATATAAGTGGAAATGTAGAGAATAGAAAATGACAGGAGGAGGTTCAAAGGATGACAAACGGATACTAGAAGATGGATGCATGGTGTTTAAGAAGTTGATAAGAGTGTAGTGAGAAAGGCTGGATGGAAAATAACACAAAAGAGATTCTTGAATGAACTCTATTAAAGATATCTAGAAAGTTAATATCAGTACAACAGTAAGAATATTTATATTAGATATCGTACGTTACGTAAATATTTTTCTACGTAAATAATTACATTTGATAATAATTATTGATGTTGAATAAATATATTTTATTTCAGTCATTGCATGTCTATCATTTATTCAAAACTCACAACGTATTAGCAACCAAGCCACAACTGTTACAATTCGAAAATAAAACGATATTTTCACAAATTCTAAAGATTTTCAAAATATTTGCTGCACATAGCTCAGGTTATTGTTGCTAAATTTGTGAATAGTATCTTGGATGTGTGTATTACATAAACATTAGGAATTATATGACTTCTGATAATAACATTAGAATGTTGTGTCATTGTCAGCTTCAAATCTAATAAATTCGACCTGTGTGAGTACGTAATTATGATTTAAGGAACCTGCCTATTTTGAAAATGTCATTTTTTGACTAAATAAGGCATTTTTTTTATTTCAAAATCTTATAGTTTCAAAAAAGTCTTTGTTTTTTTCTTTACGCGAAATAGAAAAAAATGATATAGTGATTTTAAAAAAAAACATCACTCTATGCAAAAGGGAAGTAAGATAAAACTTTAAATGAATTTTTCTCAAAATTATGTTTTCGAAAGAAACTCTTTACCAGATACATGATATCTAAAGAACCAAACCACATTAAGTTTTGAAATTTTGTGGAAATGTTTATTATAGTATTAGTCATAAAGTGGACCATAAGTTTTGTTGTAGGTTATTATTTTTTTCATTTAGGGTAGTTTTTATGAAGAAAAAACTTTAAAAATATCAAAATTTTCATATTATTATGCATAATTATCTGTAATTTTTTTTGTATTTTAATATTTCTCTTAGATTTTAGTTCATGTTGAAGATCACCATAATATGAATGTTGTGTATAAAGAAAATTGTGATAATTGTATTAGAAATTTTTATACAGTTTTACTCGTAAGTAAAAATTTGGTAAAATTTCCTTGAAAACAACCAATTTTTCTAAAAGTACAATATTTATTAAAAAAAATTTTAAGTAGTTATATATATATATATATATATATATATATATATAATTTTTTATCCTAAAAACACTCCATTTGTTTCTAAAATTTGTTTTTATAAAAAAAATTGGGTCCTAAGTTTGGCAGTCATCTTAAGTAAAATACATTTTCTACAAAGAATTATTGACATATAGTAGTGTTACTCAAACTTTCAATATTTGTGACTCAATTTTCAATCATATTTTTCATCACTCACACCATTCCTTTCATACAGTAACAACGTACTGAATTCAATAATTATATACTCTGAAGCTAAGGTTACAATACGACTTTACTTATAAACTATACAAACTATCAAGATAAGTATTAAATTTTTTATACAATTTTGCAAATGACAACCCCAGGGGATAACTAATAATTATTAAACTTGTTCTTTTAACTTAGTATTGCTAAATTAATTATCAAATTCATTGTGCATTACTAATACATTTACATTACGTCTTTGTGAATGCGTAGTTTATTCTTTATGTCAGAAAGTGTTTTGTTTTGCTTCCTTTCAGTAACTTAACAATACTTCGAAATAATGTTTTATTTTCAACATACTCGCGCCCTCTACGGAGGGTTATTACACACACCCAGTGATGCGAACCCCCACAGTCTCAGAAAAGCTGATATATAGAAATTTCCAGTTATATTTCCAACGTTTTTGTTATAAATCGAATTAGATTACAAGAAAACTACATTAGATTTATAGAAAATATATCATATCAATGGCGCACACAGGGGGGTGCCGGGGGTACGGACCCCCCAAAAGCCCTTGATATTTTTTCTGATTGATTATTATTCTAAGAACATATAGTATGTAAAATTGAATTAAGTATTTGTTTTTAATAATTAATTTTGTTAATTAATTCTAATTATTTATTCAATAATTAGTATTTTAATTTGTTTTGTTCCCAAAAATCAACAAAATCTAAAGGAGCATGACACAAGAATGGTGAACTTTCGACCCCGAACTTTCCCTTGAAAAATTCCTGTGTGCGCAACTGTATCATATATATATATATATATATATATATATATATATATATATATATATATATATATGGGGGTGCTATTTTTACCTTATCATAAGGAAGTTAAATTTTACGTATGAAAATACAATCTAGAATCATAAGCAAAATTTCAAATTTTCCAATATCTGAAATAAAATTAGGCTCCTTTAATACATCATATATATATTTGATAAAATAACATTGTTTAGTAACTTTTGTATACAATGTAATTGCTTGAAATTAAATGACAGAAATTCAAATTAACTTTTATTTGTGTTGTTTTTAATACACATTTTGTTGTGTTTCTACCATAGGATATCTGCTGAAGTCTTTCTAAAAAATCACAGCGTTATACCAATGATTAGTTTTTCTATTTCAAAAGGAAAGAAAAATGAAATTTAATAATGTTTTACTGGTGATTTAATTTTTATTCTTTTCTTTCATCTTCTTCTTGTTCTATTCTTTCTTTCATCTCTTCTCCTTCCTTAAAGATATTACTTCACTACTGACCAAAACGGTATAATATTCCTTTCAGAAGAATGCTAAGTACCATTCAGTACATTTTAAATTAATATATGTTTATAGAAGATATAAAGTATGAGATAACAACTGTTTGTATTAGTAGAATAAAATAAGTTGCTAAAGAATGCTACGAAATTAAAATTTAGAATATGTAGTCTAAATTACACTTACACTTACACTTACGCAAATATTACACTTTTTAGAGAAATATGAGAATTTATTTTATCATGGAGATGACAAATGTATCGAACAAAATATTGAAATATGCAAAGAACTTATTTTTATAGTAGTTTGAAATAAATACTTCAGATGATTGATCTCTTGTTATTCTATGAAATTAAATATATTTAAATGTTGTCAACTTCAAAACTACCCAAATAATAGAAGTAACTCATATATCTTTGGGGAAGATATCACTTGTTCACAATAACCAAATAAGTAAAAGGTTATAAGTAGAAGAAGAAAAATGTTTCATAAAGATCAATTTAAATGATCCATGATTATTTCTCCACAATAGATTAAATTTCGTATGTAAATAAACTCCAAACACAAAAATGTTCAGAAAAATGCATAAAATTTACGAATAATATTTACGCATATTAAAGTAGATGGATAGCATATTGTGATATATTTCTCCTGTATTTCCTAATAAATTTAATTTAGGAAGCACAAGTCATCCAACCAAAAAGACAAATTAAATAAGAAGTATCTCAAGTTTTATCAGGATTGCAAAATTTATTAATACGAACAGCATAGTGGATGTCACTGAATATTGATTAAAGTTAACCTGTTAGTTAAGTAAACCAAAACTTTCCCATGAACGTCATTTAAAAATCAATTTTAAGAGAAAAATGACGAAATTCAAAATATAGGACTTGAAGTAGTAAAACAACGAATATATATATATATATATATATATATATATATATATATATATATATAAATGGATAGTATATATATAAATAATTATTTTTGATTTACATATTTCCTAAGAATCAATACATTAAGCAAACATGCTTAGTTTATTGAGAGTTCATATTGTTTAACATTTATTATGCGACACGTTTGAGCAATCTTTTGACTACCTAACTGATCAATTAGTTTTTCATTTTATACCTGTCTCCGTTTTTCTCAGTGAAGACATGTTTTAGAAATTTATTTTACATACTTCAAACAAGTCTTTGTTCTTCGTTCATAGTATCCTTTGTTTATGTATTATCCTAAGAGACTAATGACAAACTATATTGAATTATTCATGAATCAATTAATTGTTGACATGTTCTGAACCATTTCATGGTAAAATTGAACCCGTTGTTAAATATTTTGTGGATAAAAGGATTTAAAATGAAAAATAGATACGAAACAATTTTAAGGATTCAATTTTTAGACATGTATATAAATACATTTATTGTTATCGCCGCTGCGTACCAATCCAAATATTCTAGGATTTTAAATTATTTTCATTCGTGCAATGCAGGGATGTACCTACATTTGAAACTGATGCGTATAATATGATGATCTAATTTTAAAATAAAGGATATGTCAAGTATCTAACGTGCATAAACTCACTACTGTTTTTAATTAATGCAATTATAAGATGTATTGTTTTCTATCGATGTTTGATACCGGTAATGTAATTATGGATGAATGCAAGTATGGAAAATATTTGTTTTTGAAAATTATTCATACTCAGTTTCCCTAATGAGTAGTATTACAGTTCTTATACATCTTAACTAAAATTCAAATAATAGACATTAAATAATATCAAAAAAGTAATCAAGCAATGTTGAAATACACAACATAAAATGTTTTATATGATCTGAAAATAAATGCTAATATTTTTTTGTACAATGTCACAATAATTTTGCATAAATATTTTAAATATTTCTCTTTTTCTCTTGAGACTATGAAAAATGAATTAATAATTATTAAAATCTTCCAATGAGTAAAATTTACAAAAAAAAAAATTATTATCACTGAAGTAAATGATTCACCATTCCATATATGCCTTCTTTATAAAATCCAATGTCTCAAGCATGCAGACATACTAAAAAATTATCAAAAGGAGCTCTATGAATTCAAAAAAGTCAGCCTAAATGTGTTTAATATAGAAAGTAATATTATAAGAATTCACGTTTTCTAATACATTTGAAACAGCGGTTCTCAAACTTTCACTACTGGCGACCCAATTTTCAATCATAACTTTTATCGCGCCCCCCCCTAAAAATAATAATGTATTGAATGCAATAATAATGCACTTTGACGCTAAACCTACAATACGATCATAATTATAAACCGTACAAATTAACAAGGTAAGTATTAAATTATGTATATGTTACTTTTAAATAATATTTTTTTTAAACTTTTTAGTTCGATTCACTATTAAAGTGTGTTTTTTAGTTTGTTTTATATCTATAATTTATTTTATAATTATTTTTACTATCACGATAAAAATCACAATTCCAGTGAATAATTTAATTAAGAGAATATATACTTACCTACTTTCAAGGACTTTTCAATTTTTCTTTGGAAATTTGAGAAAAAAATCCAATAAAACTAAAGAAAATGTTCCAAATGTGCGTATCCTTAATAAAGGACATAAATCACAGACATTTTTCGCTAACAACACAGGAACATTATTTTACAGCAAAACTGTCATATTTTGTTCACGTTTTTGTAGTTTTGCTGTTTTTCGATCATCTACAAATAGCATTTTGAACTTTGTCTTCCTTGTGTCTTTTTGACAAGGTGAAGAGCTACATTATGGCTCCATAGTTTTCTTCATAAAGATCTTTAGGCATCATTTGAAAATTTCAAATCAACTCAAACATTTCATGTCTAACGCTTTTTTGATATTTACTTTCGCTATCTTGATTATTATGCATTATTTCAGTACGTTTTTCAATTGCTTGCTTGATCAGTTTCAACTTCCTTCAATAAGGACACAAATGCACATTTTTTTTTAATATTTTGCTCATTTACATTTATAAACCATAATAAGTAGTGCAACACAGCAATCAAAAGCACAAAATTGTTTATGGGGAAAGTGTAGCAGGTTCTAAAATATGCTTATCCATATATCATAAAACTCTTTCACATGGAAAAAGGTGAAACAGAAATATATTATATATATTTACAGCTACCCCCCAAAAAAGGAAGCAGATAATCATACCAGTAAGTTCGAAGGTCAGCTAAAGTAATATTTTAGGTTAAAAGAAACGTAATATAAAAAAAAATCTCTCATCGAGGCATTACAGCACAGCAAACAAAATATTTTTTTAATTCGGTTATAGGATCAAAGATGGCTAATGAGCGTTTGAAGTAGAATCTTTTATTTTTGATGATCAACAGATGATAAAAATAAATTATATCAGTATAAATGTGTATTTTTTATTATGTCAGAACACATTTTGTTTCACTTCATTCCAAAAAATTATTTTTTTAAATCTTTTATTTTCAATATGCTCGCACCCCCTCGCAGGGTTACCGCCCCCCAGGGGGGCGCGCTCCACAGTTTGAGAAAAACTGCATTTAAAATTATTTATATTTATATTTTAACCTTGGGGTTAAATTTTTCAATTAAATATATGGTATGCGAACAAAACTCGCAAATTATAAGTCCATATATATAATTAACTAGCTGCATGACCCGGCTTTGCACGGGCTTTCTCTTTCCCTCATGACGCCAGCAATTATCTGTGTGTTTGTACGCGCGTAATGTGAGTGATTTCTAAAATTATTTCATTAAATTTCCCTTTTTCGAAATTTGTTCCACATATTTTCGATTTAAAACAGGTTTTTTCCCATCCCTCTAACCCGGCATAACACGGTTTTTTTAGTGTAAAATTACTGTTTCCTCTTCCCCTCCCCCTCACAGATAAAATATCGCTTCAAATTTCGATCTATGACTTTTAAAAAACAATATTGCGTTAGTTAAAAAATTATTGTGAAATAATAAAAAGAAAACGATTCTTTAGTTAGCTTAAAAATGTCTCTGAAATGTATTTTTATCCAAAGTAATAGACAATGTACTTTTTTAATTAACAAATAATTAATTTAGTAATGAATTAATAGAGATACTTTTAAAACACACACACACATATATATATATACATATATATATATATATATATATATATATATATATATATATATATATATATATATATATATATATATATATAAGTTATAAAAACAGTATGGGGGAAGCGTAGATATATATTTACATGTACTGAAAAAGAACAATCAAAAAGAAAAATAAAGTAAATGATAAAAACATTTTGATATTTTATTTTAATTTCATAGTTTTCCTTCCACTGTCATAGTTAAAATTTTTGTGTAATGAACGCTTAAAATAGTGTAAATAATTTATATCAGGAAGTGTAATACATTAATATTACTTTTTGTTGTATTTATTTTATGTTAAAATCTTGCCACCACCTCTCCCTTTCATTATGAAATAAAAATAGTGACGACACTGATGAAGGGAATAAATGAAAAGCGAAAGCGCAATGAGGTCTGGCGTAGACAAAACAGAATGGATAAAAAAGATAGATGAATGCTGTCACAGGCTTTTTTGCAAATGGCAGAATTTTTTCCTACTTTCTTCACAATTGTCGTTATATTTTGAACACTTCTCACAATATATTTATAAATTTTAGCCTATGTGTTATTCTGATGTATAAGCTATATTACTGCAAAGTTTCATTAAAATCCATTTAGTTGTTTTTGCGTGAAATACCCACAAAGATACTCACAAACTTTCACATTTAAAATATATATTAGATATTAACGGATACTTTTAATTAATTTCCATGTGAATTATCGAAAATGCAACACAATGCATATAAATATCAGGGGAAGTATATAATTGGCTGATTTCCATTGTGTCAAATAAAAAAATTGAAATTTTAAAAATGCATTGCAAGGCAGTTTTTTATTTGGTAATAATATATATTCAAAAAAATTAAGACTAAAATGATGTTTATAAACGAATACATATATAAAAAATATGCTAGAAATTATTTTCACTTATTTGTGTTCTTCAATGCTTCATCTAAAAAATAAACTATAACTCGATAAAAACTAACATCTGATGCGAGAATACTTCTTAAGTGAATTTAAAGGAAAACTAAACTTCCTGTTTTGAATTTAATGTTGCCTTATATTTTATATACCCCTGTATTATTTACTATTGTCCTTAGGTACATTCAGATCTCGGGATATGTTTGTTTTGCATCAAGTTTCAATTTCAAATGTTTAATGCGAAATATTTGTTTGAAATATAATTCGCTTTACCATTCATAGGATATATCTCATTGACAAAGCCTGACAGAAATTTTCATAAGAAGCATTGGAACTCTTGGAGGAATTTGTGGCCATAAGCAGTGACCCAAAGTTATGCCTGTAGGGTAAAATGTTGACTTTCTGGGTTAGTACATATGTGTGGATGTGAAGACGGTGATGTTTGTGAAGGAGTTACTGAGGGATACATACAGGGAATAATCACACACTGAGAAACTGCGCGAATTTGATTAACATGAGAAAAATGATAAAACAGATGCACTCACTTTGAATAAGGAAGAGATAAGAATAGGAAATTCCATTTTATTAATCAAACCAAATGGATACCATTAGATTAATCTTTTCCAAACGACGCCATGTCAAATGTTTCGCAGAGACGTACCTCCCTAATAAATCTAAGATAAATAGTAATAGCTATGACTGAAATAAATAGACTGACACATTTCAGAAATGTTCTGACAAGGCAGAAGTCAAGTTCTTTGGACAGAATTGTAGTAAAAAGGTGAATAAAAGAAACAAGAAATATAAATTCAAAGTTGCTTAATTTTTTTTGTTTCACACGTCACGCTGCTTTTTTATTTAAATATTTTTGTGTCAAGTATTGTTCAAACAACAATTTTATACGAACCTATTAATGTGCAATATAGCAATCGCAATAGTTATGAAAATGTATTAATCATTTTATCTTTATCGCCTAGAATCTAACAATCTTGAATCCAAGTAGCAGTTATAGGATATTGAACAGATTAAGCATCAAGGCTGTTATTTGCTAATGTTAAAGAATAGGACCCGAATACGAAATATTTTTTCAGATATAAAAGTACTTGAACATCAGTGTTATATTCTAGCTTCACTATCCTGTAGAGAATCACTTTTTTATCATACTACTCATTTTTATTTGAGTTGACATAATTTTTCTTTTATAAAATGTGTTTCGCGTTTTTATCCTATACTGTAATGTTATAGAAGCAATCCCTTTTCATGTTAAAAGGAAAAACTAATTATTTATGAAATATTTTGAAATTTTAAAAACTCTAATGCATAAGTTAAATAATGCATGATCACTCTAAAAATAAATGCATGTGTGTGTGTTACAATATCACACATTTTTTAAAAAAATTGAGACATTTTTTCTGTGTGAAAATGTGCTCCGCGTTAAGTTCACCCTTTTTTTTTTATGTGGCGAAAACAGCCTTAAGGAACAGATTAAGGATTCATTACTATATTGGAGTTCAATTCAGGTATTTGATAACAAGTTCTATCAAATCTTAACTTGTAAAGCTTATCTACCGATACAACAAAGGTTTTAAAATAAATTGTTCCTTTCCAACTTTCTTCTTTTGCAATTTTTCAAAATAAAATCAACCGAACTTTATAATATTGATTTTCCTTCATGGATTCGTTTGTAGTATACCATTAAATCACTAATTCATATATCTAATACAGTCGACTCTCACTATTTCGAACTTTCAATAGTGCGAACCTCTCATTAATTTGAAGAATTTGCTCAGTCCCTAGAAAAACTCTTTATATTTCGAACTAAAACAATACGTTTTCGTACACTCATTGTATTTTGAAGTAATACCTGTGGCTGGTCAGACTACAGCATGCGATAATTCGAAGGTATTTTATAAAACTCACGAAATTCAAACACTTACTGGTGGAATAATAAATGGTTCGATATTTTCTTACCTGACTTGTTGTTACTTAACTCGATTTGGAAACGCCAAATCTTGCTGCACCAAGAATAAGTTACTATATTCTTAATAATTGAATTGGTCTGAAAAGAAATAGTATATTGAAAGCACAAAAGAGACGACCACAAACGAACGAGTTAGACCATGAACTGTTTATTTACGCAAATGAATATTACAATGGAATGCGCAGCGTGCCATCTGTGGACTGTAAGATTAAACACTTACCATCTAAAATTCTGTAGCAAATATGTTGTAGATTATATGTTTTTTTGTGTCTCCCCTGTAGTTAGCCCTTTTGATGACAATTTGTCTGCTACCCCTTCTTTGTGCTTTCCGGTTCCTCAGGTTAAGAGATACTTTTATTGCTTTCTTTCTTCAAGTGGACAGTTCTGGTCGCACTTAGTGTCAACCGTTCATATATTTCGTTCAATAAGATGCCTTGCTACACATGTGTACATAAAGGATGATCCGCTGTTGTGAAGAAGAGATATATAGGATTGTGTTTTTTGCGTTGGACTGGCATGACGATATATAGATCATCTGTGTAACTCAGGGTATGTTACACCAAATACGGATGGACCCGATTGGACCGTGCCTTGAAGAATCAATGGTGATGGGGACAGTGTATGATGGAACCGGGGTTGCGGAACGAATTTATTTCCAATGAGGAATGGAAGAGATTTGATGGGGTGGGAAAAAATCCTGTTCGAGAATAACTAAATAAATGTATTCTTTTAATACAGGACTTTTAACTTCTGTATAATACTCTTACCGTATAATATGGACTTTTTAAAAATCATTTTAAGTAAATTTATACTTACGTACAATTGTTCTTTTATTGCATAGTTCAAAATGTAAATGTGTTAGGAAAAGAATAATTTCGTGCAGTTTAGGAGGTTTTTCTTACCCTCTAGATTATTTGATGTTTTTCATTGGTCCCTCCAACTTCGAATTATCGAGATTCGACTGGGTATGCAACGAGCCAAAATAAAAATTAAAGCTAGAACCTTCAGTTTAAAAAAAAACACTTTCAGAATTATTCCGTGAAATATGATAAGTGCAAAACATTTTCATATAGTTAATTCAGCTATCTATCATATATCATTAAACCTTCCTTTATTTAATTCTCGCCCAAGGACACGAGTGACTTATGAAGGTTATGAATGTTTTATGTAATCACAAGCAAGTAAGGTCATTTGCAAAATGGAGGATGACTGCCTTACGCTTCATTGTACTAAGAAGTAAGAGAGAAACTTGGTGCTATCAATTTTTTTTTACCTTTACTTTGATGAAGAAATATTATTTTAAATATACCATCGAATTTTTTTCAGATTGAAAATAATTATCCGTAATTTTATATATAAATATCCTTTTCTCTCCTACGTGTGTTATTATTGATTCCAAGTAATGAGCTGTTATAATGATGGTTTGTACATAATACAAAAAAGAAATATCTGAAATTTAAAAATAAATATAATTCCTTCTGAATGAATATTAAGATGATATGAATTTGAAATAATTTTCTATGTTAAAACGTCAAATTACTTCAGAAATTCAACTAAGACAACCTTTTTGAAATTATAATTGTCAACATAAATTGGCTGCTATATTTTCACAAGAGTATTCGTATTAATTCTAGACAATTTAACCATTTTTATCAAATATTTTAAGGAAAATTTTTCTTTTCAGGCATTTTGAACTTCAACTAACAAAGATTATATACCGAATTACAATAGAAATGAAATAAAATTCAAAGATAAAACGCATTTCAATACGAATAGAGGCAACTGGATATTCAAAGCAAATATATTTATTTTATTCTCCTATATTGATTATACATTGAATTTTATTTGATATACTGTAAGAAGAATGGAACAATAAATCAAATTACGCATAAAAGTATTTATTATTCTGTGCTGGAAGTACCAAACATATTCAACTATATTAACTTTATAGATATCAATATTTTTTAAATCCTAATTCGTGTTTGAAGATTTCTGTACGATTGTGACTATTTTATAAATGCGTCTCATATATTTTATAGTTATAAATAGAAATAATTTGAAGAATTCAAATTCTGTTTATTATTACATATATATATATATATATATATATATATATATATATATATATATATATGGCAATAACTTATTTATTGTACTCATATTTAGCACGGGCTCTGCATTTTAAATGCAATTTTTAGGTAAGTTACCTTTATCTTGTTCTGGATTTAGATACTCTATCCATTATTTTCAATAGGTTTCTGCTCAGTATTATTAACATAAAGGGGGAAAGTTGGCTGGCCACAAAACATGTTTAACCTCAATTTATATAAATTATCTTACATATAAGAGCTGTCCTAAGTCAGCAATGTTTATAATACTGTAGTATCCATTTTTTATATTTTAAACCCTATTATAATTTTAATTTCGCATACATCCTTCAATGCCTGGTTATCTTATAATCTCAATTTTTTTTTGGTTTTACTTGTTGAATATTCAGCTCACATTAGTAGATAATTTAGACTATATATATAATTAAATAAATATTGAATAAAAGAAATGTGAAGCACACGGAAAGTACCTATTCTAAGAAATAGAAAAACATTCAACAAAAAAATATAATCCCATGATTTTCGTTTCCACAAAACCAGGGCAAAATAAATAATTCAATAGGCTGGTTACTTTCAAAATAAATTTATTTATAAATCTGAGTTGTTCTGATATAGCTTATTATATAGATCGAAGAAAATAAAAAAAATTCATTTTTTCAATTGTTTGAAGACATTTCTGTATGCTTATTAATTTTAGAAACGATGAAATCATGTTTATATAGTTCGTAAAATCAGAATCAAATATTCACTTTGAAATTCTCATAAAAAATATAAAGCGCATTATTAAAAATTATGATTTCTTAACTTCAGAAAAGAAAACATCCACAAATCAATTTTCTTACAGAATAATTCTACATTTATATAAAATAGAACAATGTTATAACACTCTTCTTTGCTTTTATGTGTCTATAAATATAATTAGAAATTACTAAGAGAGGGAAAAAATCTGTAAAAAAGTGTAAAAGAAATTTGTTTCGTATTAGTTTCTTTACGTGTATTGGGTATATTATAGCAAACTGTGCTGAATATTTAATAAAACGATTGCCGTAATATGATGGAATTTATGCACTCTTGAAACCATGCACTCTTGCGACTTTGAATAAAACCGTTCGGATTCTAAAAATGGAATAGGTGACGGGAATATGGAGCACATATAGACGATTAATAATGTGTGAACAATAATAAGTAATTATAAAAAAATAATCAATAAAAAAACTAATTTTTATTATTTATATATATATATATATATATATATATATATATATATATATATATATATATATATTTCTCTCTATATAACATTTTTAATTTTGTACTATATTATTATTATTTTATTGTTATATATAATTTTTATCAGAATAATAATGTATCATTATTATTAGTTGTATTATTAAATTGTATAATTTAAGAATTCGGTAGATCCCTTATTTGTGTTTTAATATTCGAACTTGCTGCGTATATCATCGAATGGTTAGGCAAAAAATGGAGGCAAGCGAAGAAATACGAAATGAATACATGGTTGCCGATTCAGCTTCTACGACACTTGCAAACCCGGTTTGCCAATTTGGTGAGTTATCTTGTAAGTTGTTTTGGCTGCAATAGTTCCTATGTACCATGGTGTTTTTTCAATTTGCTTTTTTAATATAAAATTGTAGTATATACTATGACATATTAATTTTTATCAAAAATCTGAATTGTTTCTTTAAGCAATGCATTTTATTTTACATATATATATCAGTTCAATCAGCTGAATACTTACTTGAGCTTTGGCGAATTTTTAAAAAAAAATACTTTTTACGGCGTGAAAGAGAGAGAGAGAGAGAATCAAATGACAAGAAGTGATTTAATATTGCTATGAAATAATTGTTAATATATATTTTTTTTAAAAAAAGCGAATACAAAAATAAAAAAAAAATAAAGTACAGCAAAACTTAAAAAGACTTAACAATACAATAATTATTATACGCTTAAAGGCATAGGGCTTAAATGTTAAATGAACCATTTAACTATTCAATTGTTTAATTTTTACTCTAAAGGAATAAAGAAAGTTACGTGTATGTTTTATTTAACTTTTATTCAATTTTTCTAATCAAGTCATTACATCAGAATTGGGAAAAAAAAATAGGAATGTTTTTGCTTAAGTCTTTGAAATCTTTCCCGAAATCCCGATATTTAGCTAATGTGTCTGCGTTTCCTGTGTTTGCAGAATCCTTTTTTTACCAATATGAAAGATATTCACAGGCTTAACATACTTAAGAATCCTGTAGTTTCACAAACATGGCTTTGAAAATTTAAATTCGTCCGTTCCTTTTAGCTAAAGAGTACAAATATTTGAGTATGGAAATTGATTCCTGACGGCCCTTTCTATATTTGCTTTCTATAGTTGCTACACCGCATGAATTTTAACAAAGTGATTTTTTTTTTAAAAAAAAAAAGGTTTCGGCATTTTTTTGAACAAAAATGCACTGTTAATTTTTTTCCTAATGAAAAAAAAATTTGAAAAAGCAGAATCAACACAATTTCTTTTTGATGGATATCGAATATGTATTTAAAATTTAAAATGTTGACTGATATTGTATTAATAATTACTACACCCAAAGTTTTATTATAGTTCTCATAAGATTATTTGCTTTGTAACACAAAGTAACTACATTATTTGCGCTTTTTTTTTGCCTCGGTTTATGAAACATTTCTTGGAAATCAAAAATAAAATTAAAAGACCTATTAAATGAATTAAAAAAATGTTTCTAAAAATAAATTAATTCGACGTCGCCCATCCGGTACAGTGGTTAGCGACGCTGACTGCTGTTCCGTTGGGACTAGGTTCGAATCCTGGAAATACATGGATGTTTGTAAATGTGTTTTGCCTTCGCGGCATGGGGGTACTTTAAATAGCCGTAGAGGCGCAAGTTCTCTCGTGAGGTTGGTGGAAGGGGGAAGAGAGGTGGGAAGCCCCTGACCACCCCAAGGTAATTTCCTAAAAAAATAGGGTGGAACCGAGCTGAATCGTTCTGCCATCTGCATGGTTCTCAAAGCTACGGCTAACGGCTAGCTTCACTTAGCCCTTTGCCATGATGAATTTCGAGGGTCTTGATCTGGTCTTTGCCGATCAAGTGGCATTGGTAACAACAACAAATACCTCTACAAAATGAACTGAAAAAATCCAACACGCAGTTATCAAGAAATAACCATAATGTAGTAAATCCTCGTTGGGGATCCAGTTATTATTTATTGACAGCAATTTAATAAAATCATAATTTTTCAAAGTAAAGGTAAGTGAAAATGAGCCTGAACCACCATGTTTCTCTAAGTAGATTTTTCCACCTTATACAGATGTAAGTATGGTATTGATTTAAATTTTCTTTTTTGCAGTCATTGATACTATTGCTTTGTCTCATTTTAAAACACAATCACTTTTTACTGTTTGTTCAGAGTTTTTATATATGGGCTTTTTGACTAATTTATTCGATTACTTTACGCAAAAATTTTGGAATAATTTTCATTAGTACGAAATATTTTTAAGACTCAATTAGTTTGGATTGAAGTGATTCTACTTTACAACAAAAGTTTTTTTTTTCCTTTCAATATCTGATTTCAAATAGCTATAAAAATTATACATTTGCGTAACTTTTATAATAAAATTTAAATGTTTGCATATATATCTATAATTTTAAATTGGTCCTAGAAAATTATGTTATTTGCATTTAATTGTAGCTTCTACGCAAATCTAGAAAAATGAGAATTCGTACTTATACTTCGAAGTGAAAAATAAATGTTTTAATTTTTTTTTAAATTTTTCTTTGAATGTTGTTATACCATTACTATTCATGTTATACTATTAACACTTCTCTAGCTAAGAATGAATCATAGGAATCCGATAAGTATTAGCGGTATAACTAGTAATAGGGTTGTGAATTATGAAGATATTTCCTAAGATTTTTCTTAATCTTTTTTTTTCTCATACTGTAAGCAAATATTTGAAGAATAAATACACATAAATGAATACAAATACATCGGACAAATTATCAAATAGATCATACTAAATATTTCTGAATAATTAATGCGTGCGTGCATGCTCTTACGCTTGCGCGTTCGTTTTTAAGCGGGGCACTATTTTAAAACATTGAAATTCTGGTTTTGTTGCTTTACTTTAGCGTTTCTCAAACTGTGGGGCACCCCCCCCCTAGAAGGTGTGTTATAACTTCTACGTAAGGGGCGTGATCATATTGAAAATTCGAAAATAAAAGATTATTTTAAAAAATTATTAATTTACCGAAAGTGAACAAACAAAATACATTTTAACATAATAAAAAATAAAATAATTATTTGCACTGATATAAACCACTTTTAAATGTATCAGTGCTGCACAATGTATTTTATAATTAATTTAACAATACAAAGTTAAGAACAACATATATATTATTAATTACCAATGGCTCCATAGGCTTGGTGCACAAAAAATGATTTAATAAAACTGAACACTTGATTGTTTGCACGGTAATTTCTTAACTGCCGATTAAAAGTTTCGCGATTCGCTAACCAAAGCCTGAGTTTTCCACGTAAGCGAGGTATGTATTGTATTGGGAGGTGGGAGGTGAAAAACATTAAAGGTGAGGAAATCCTCTGATGTAAGTAAATCCTTCTCAAACACTGCCAAGGTCCTTTTATTGCATTCCAAATCCTTCGGAATAATTTTACAGATAGCAGTGTACTGAAAGAGGTCTTACTTCATTAAGATGTATATATGCATCCGGGGCATTTAACGTACCGGTTAAGCGAGAAGCATATATACGCGGGTGACACTTAAGAGGTTAAAGCCGTATTGTTGTTTTAGCGTCAAAGTATAGTATTATTGAATTCAATGCATTGTTACTTATGTGGAGGGGAGGAGGGAGGTGCAATGAAAGTTATGTTATTGAATATTAAGTCGCAATTATTTAAATTTACTTGAATATATACAACAACATTTCAATCTTTTACGATAAGAAAAAAAATAAAAGTCAACTCTGTTAAAGACTGTAGCCCCAAATCTAGTATGAGTTTACTGACGCACCACATTTGGTAATACCACGTGTTCTGGTGGAAAAACGGCAAATCATAGAAAAGAAGGCAGTCGAACGTGGGCGAATAAAGGAAGATTACGTGTGATGAACTGAAACGGTTATAAATTCTTTATTATTTTGTGTTGTATTGTGTCCCTTCACTAAAACTGATAAATAAATATGTGGACTAGTAAGTAAAGTGTTATTTCTTATTTTATTATTGTTACATAAACCATATGATTGTATCACAACTTTCATAAATAAATAAATCAGTCAAAGATGCAATTGAAAACACAAATATCGTACCTATCATTTAAAATATATGTGCTGTAAATATCACCTAAATAATCGTGGGCATATCTAATCAAAAAAAAAAATTCTTATCATTGACAAAATAAAAAATTTTAAAAATCTAAAAATTTCTTTCATGTTGATTTTTTTAAATTAAATTTTAAAAAGGGATTTATGTATATATATATATATATATATATATATATATATATATATATATATATATAAAGGTTGTTTTTTTAGAGGTATAGAACTTTAAATTGCAATAAAACAACGATGTATTATTCGATTGACATGAATTTTTTTTTATTCGAAAGTTAATCTTGTGGCATTACATTTTAAATATGATTTCTGGCATATGACTCCCACAGCTGGCTCGGATGTAGTTCAATCTGGACGTCCAATTTTCGATGACTTTTTCCAACATTTGTGGCCATATATCGGCAATAACACGGCGAATGTTGTCTTCCAAATGATCAAGCGTTTGTGGCTTATTCGCATAGACCAAAGAGAAGGATTCCACCAGCCTATAAAGTTAAGCTATATCAGTTTTTCTGGATGTAACGGTGTTTAGACATGCACTTTTGGATTAGCTTTACTCCAAATTCGGCAGTTTTTTTTGTTGACGTAGCCATTCAACCAGAAGTGCGCTTCATCGCCGAACAAAATTCGCTTATGAAAATCGGGATCAACAGCAATCTCGTTTTGGGCCCATTCGACAAATCTACGCCTTGATTGATCATATTTAAAATGTAATGTCACAAGATTATCTTTCGAATAAAAAAAAATCCATGTCAATCGAATAATACATCGTTGTTTTATTGCAAAATAAAGTTCTATACCTCTAAAAAAACACCCTTTATATATGTGTATATTTACATCATAATTTATCAAATATTCAATGTATATCATTGGTCTTTATGATGTATAACGCTTATTTAAAGCTGTTTACTACCACATTAAAGAGCCGTTAAAACCCTAATGTAACTTACCTTCATTTAATCCAAGTTTGAATAAAATTGCTAAATGTGTAGTGAGTATGCACAGTAGAATCTTGTAGCACATTATCTGCTTCTCATTAAGTGTTATGATCTGTGAATATAAATAGAGATAAATATAAAGTTACAAAACAAGTTGATACAATATCCTAATAAAATTACTTATGCTGGTTTAATTTGCATCTACATCTAATTAGCTTTTAAAAGTAATTAAGAAATGCTTGATTGCACACATTTCTTATCTATTTTATAAATATCAATAAATTGTCAATTAAATGAATATATTTTTAAATAATGTGTGATAATCAATAATTTATTTTAACATTTAGAGGAAAACTAACCTGTGATGCATAATCCAGAGAATCCTTGTAGTGTTTTATGAGATTCTTGTCATCTGTATATCATTGGTTCCCATCCTAAAAATATTTAAATTATAATTTAAGGAATAGTGGAACTATTTAATATTTTAAACCATGAAAAATAACGAGATGAAATATAATTCATTAAATAAACTTAATTATCTATCCGGTGGAAAGTTACTGCAACTATTTACATTTAACTTATAATGACATTTTTTCACTTTTATAGTTTGCAACATTCTATATCCTTACTGTTTGATGTCCTCAATGTACAATTTCGAGTTTCACTGCATATGTTTGTTACATCTGTTAATCTTTTTAAAAGAGTCCCTTTACAGAGAGGGTTGGCATGACTTCCATACAAACTTGAAATAAGTGCTTTTTGGTATAAAAAACAATTCAAAACAACTATTTTTGTTGCTTCAAATATAAACAATTAAAATCAAATAAATTTTTGATAAATATAGTTAAATATAAAATAAATGAGACGTAATGACCAAAATAATATTTTGTTCAATATGAATTAAATAAATATTGAGTAAACAATATCTTCAAAACAATTTTCGAAATATTTTTAACCAAATTAAAAGTATTCCTCCTCAGTTTACGAATCATACAAATTAAATAGTTTGATTGCTTATTAGTGTCTCACATGAGGTCTATCTTGACTAATCCCTTAATTTTAAACTGTTGTCGAGTGACGAACATGAAACCAGAGCGGGCAACCTCCGAATTTCAAAACCAAATACATCGTACTTTCATCAAGTAACGAGCAAAAAACTTCATTACTGCCCCTCTTTTACATTTTTTTTACCAGGGCTTTGAACCGGAACTGAATCCAAAATCGGAAAAACCGTTATTTAAATCGGAACTAAACCGAAAAAATGTTGGTTTGATATATTTTCAGTCATTTTGTTACTGTAATCAACTTATCGATTTTGTCTAATTTAAAGTCTATCCTATAATTATCCTTATTACATGTATATTGCCTCTTCTTGAATTCTTGTTTTGATGTTCATTAGTACTTTTCTGTTTCAGATTCACTCGAAACTACTACTAGAAGGAAGATATAATTCAAAAGAAATAACTAGAAACATAATATTATTTAAGATAAGGAAACAATTTGTAATATATATATATATATATATATATATATATATATATATATATATATATATATATATATATATATATATATATATATATTATACGTTTGGAACTGAACCAGAAACCGTTATTTTTGTCGGAACGGAAACCGGAACTGAACAGATATATACAACCTGTAGCCAGAAAGTTTGGTGAATGATTTTGTAGAGGCCGCTGCTGTACTAGTAGAATATCAAAGCGCTACGCGTGGTGAAGGTCAATATCTGTTTGAACATGTTTGTAATTGACAAGGCTCTATGTGCGTTTATTCCCTGTTAGTTTAACGACGAGCGCGAAAGGTTAATTGTGGACTGTCGCGGTGTACATCATGGATCAGAGAATAAACACGTTGTTTTGTTTCAAACTTGGGAAATCAGCAAAAGAAACTAACGAAATGCTCAAAGAAAACGAAAGTTCTCTTCACGGAAGCACTCTTCTTCACAATAATGCTCGGCCACACATCTCCATGGTTGTACGATAGTTCCTGTCCGCGAATGGAGTTGTGACACTTGATCAACCTCCTTATTCACCTGATTTGGCACCAGTAAACTTCTTCCTCTTCCCCAATTTTAAGTCAGCCTTAAAGGGAAAAATATTTACGGACATTACCGACTTCAAAGCAACGTGATGGCCGTGCTGAAAGCCATTATGAAAGAAATATTTTACAGGAGTTTCCAGGACTTATATACTCGTTCCCAACAGCGCATTACCATCCATGGAGATTATTTTGAAGGGCAGTAAATTGTATTTGATGCTGTACAATACTGTACTTGAAATAAAATATAATTCATCGAACTTTCTGGCCACAGGTTTTACATATATTAACTATATTTATCATAATAATGTATTAGTTAGCGATAAATCTAATATATATTTAAATTTTAATAACTTTATTAAACAATGTCTTGAACATGGATATCCTGCTAACTTTCTTTACAATTATATTTCTAATAGATCTCAGTGAAAAGACAATATGTATTAATATTAGCATTTTTAATTAATTTTACAGTTATTGAACAGATAGCACCACATGTTTAATAAATTAACAATACTATATTTTTTAAAAATATTCCTGTGTATGCAATCCCTTATTTTCTATAAAATTTTTATATCAATTTTAATGGATTTTTTAAACATATATATATATATATATATATATATATATATATATATATATATATATATATATATATATACATATATATATATATATATACATATATATACATATACATATATACATATACATATATATATATATGCATATATATATATGTATATATATAGAGAGAGAGAGAGAGAGAGAGAAAGAGACTTTATATTCTATCATAATTTACTAATTTTACTTTTACGCGGTGTTGTTATTACTCTTGTTGTATTTGGCGGAAAACATAAAATGTTGCTATACTCACGAAGTAAGTCTTACAATATACTTTATTGCATCGACTTTATGTATATATTTGTAAATATGAGAAGGCTATAATTTTATCGTTATATTTTAAGGTATAATGTATTTTATTTGTGATATTTAAATTTCTCCTAATATTATTCTTTCATTTTCCTTTGGCTTAGTATATTGGCAAATTGTAGTTGAAGGGTGGCTAGTTCTAAAACTTGTTTAAACCTGAAGGCTTGGTTCCTAAGGCCAAGATTTCGTTATTGTACTACTGAGGCTAATACTTCCTATCTTGGCTAGTTATAGTTAGGTTTTGATAAGCTAAGTATAACTAGTCAAGATAGTATGCTCACAAGTCATTATTTTATTAAAATTTATTTTCAGAAAGGATTTTTTCCGTCTCTTCATAAAATTTGTTAAATAGTCTATGTCTGTCTCAAATGTTCTCAACATAACGCTTCACAAAGACTTAAAATCCCTATGAAATTTTAATCATTTAATCTTTATCGTTTAGTTTGTTTTATCTTTAAGCATAAATTTATATTAAATATTCATGAAAAATATTTTTGGTATGCAAAGATAGCTTATATTCTAATCGGGTGAAGACGGAGAGTACTGCTTGTAAGAGAGATAAGACAATGATTTATTTTTATGGTACTTCAAATTGGAATGAACTCATTAAAGCATATTTATTAACAGTCGATTTTGGGAAGTAAATTATTCTTTTTCAAAGAATTTTATCTTTTGAAATTATTTAAAAGAAAGACCAAGTGTCTTTAAGGACCACATGTATCATTAATACATGCGTTAATAACTAATAAATTAATTGAAGTCACTCAAGTTGAAAATGAAGTTTAGAAATCATGCAGTCTACAGTAATATTTCCTGACTAAAAAAATAACATTTTACAATTAAAAATACTGTAACTATTGAAGGATTATTTTTCAGAACTTTTACTAGAATATTTTTAAAGTAAAAGCAGAAAAATAAAGCAAATAACTTTATTTTCCCTTAATATATATATTTTTTAAATTTATCAACTGTTTAAGCTTTTTTTTTTTTAACTTTTAAGCTTACAACTTCACTTTTATGAGATTTAAAATACTTTTTTAAGATTTATCAACTGTTAAAGCATTTTTTTCAGAATGAAATGTATACATATATTCCTATTAAGATGAACAAATATGAAAACAAAGTTAGTCAAAACTTTATTCAAACTTCTTTTAAAAACACATTCACTGTTGATTAAAAACTAAATTTTAGCCAATACTTAATTACTTTGCTGTAGATAATACGTAAATTTAATCAATTTCATTGAACAATGCATTTAAAAAAATAACTGCTCTAGACAAAACATTTTACTTTTTTTATATAACAAAGTCATCCAGAAATCAGACAGTTTTAATTAGCGAGAAACTGGGCCACATTCTTGATTTGGGATAAATGGAATTCCTAGAACTATTCATTTCTATGAAGGACAGTACAATTAGTAGACATTGATTTGGAATAGTTTAAAACGCATTGATTTCATTTCCTGGATTCAGTCAATGGCCATTAATTGTGGAATTAGAGCTATCAATACACTTTGAATTGAAGTAGAAATTGATTTCAAATTTCAATATATTTTTCAGTGTTTTTTTCCCTTTAGTTGTACAACTCTGCATTCTAATGATAAAAAGATTTATGAATACTTTTCTGGAGCTTACTGGATTAACTTTATTTGGAATCCATACATTTTGCAACATTTGCAATCTCCAGGATTTTATAGATATTTTTGTAATATGCTTGAGAGATTCGTACTTTTATACAAAGACAAAATAATAATTTTACTGAAAAACAATTTGCAAAAATTACCTTGAGTCATGAAAAGAAAAATTGCATTAAAACAAATATACTAACATAAAAATAGGAACAGTTATTTTAAAACATAGGGAAAATTAAATTAACATTTGAACTTTATTTGAAGATTTTGTAACACACACACACACAAACCCATATGATAATATTATAACATTAAGAGGAAAATGAATAACCTGCTCAAGTAATGATAAGTAAAAATTATTATTCTAACATCACTGATAAACAAAGAATCTCTTTGGGGAGAAATTTTAAAATATTTACGTAACCATATATTTGGGATTTTTCAAAAAATGTGCTAAAAAAGGGAAACAGCTTATTTTTTGTGAGATATCCGTTTTTACATATAAAACGGTGATTTTATTTTATTTTTAACATCCAATGTGTCCATCCAGTGTTTTAATTTGACACCAGAAACTGTTCCATTTGTTCTCCTTTCAACATTTTTGCAGGGAATTTGAACATTTTTCTTTTCGTAATTTTCAATAGTAATTACGCAGTAAACGTTTTGTGGTTCTAGATTACTTAGGATGAACATTACAACTAAATATACCAAGAAGATCCCACTGGCGTTATTTCGACACCAAGGCAATTTATTATCAAAATAGCTGTCGTTCATCATTACCATTGGTAAAACAAACTTCTCAAAGTTCTATCGCACATTTATATTTGACTTTGAAAGCAGTGTTATTATGTTAACAGCGGAAACAAATCTATTTTTCCAAAATTGTTGTGTCTAAGTGTTTCGTTACATAGCATTTAGTTATCTGCACATTAAAAAATCATTCGATTTTCGAATTTTGTGCAGAGCAGACACCCTGAAACGATGATCCGTAGAAAAGGTCTACGTCCTGAAGAAATTGCTAATTTATTGTGAAAGATTTCTGAGAATGAATCGGATGGTGGTGAGCTGTCTTGCTCTAGTTTAGATTACGATTAAGACGTGGGATTGAGTAAAAGTGACTGCGATGAATCTGAAGAAAGTTCAGATATAACTTATAATATTCCTGTAAATCCTGATATACATATCGCTAGAGATGGCACAGAATGAATACTGCATAATAGTAATATTCTTAGCAGATTTTCAATTCGAAATGTTTTGTGACGAAAGAGGGGTCTAACAAGCTTCGCGAAATATAATGTCAACATCAGTTTTTTGTGATATAAAATGTCATAAAATATGTTAATAACATGAAATAATGTTAAAAAGTCTTAAATTAAACCCTAATGAGCAGTAGTCCTTCAATTGTTTAGTTATTATTACAATTATTTTATATCCCAATGTCTAAACAACACCGTCGAACCTTTAAGGGTAAATGCAATTTCTTAAACGTTCTAATGTTAAATAGCTTTTTTTTTAGTTTTTATTAAAAACAATTTAAAAATTGTCCCCTTCATTACAAATAAGAAAGAAAAATTACACATTTTAGAGATGGTTCTATTACCCAACTGCTGTTGAAATCTAAATTATAAGGATTAGAGAGCAATAAAAATCTAACAGAATCTGAAACTTGGACTGTGGTATGAAAAAATAGTTTTCCAAAGATTACACACAATCGGAGAAACCCGAGGTCAGAAAAATGACCCTGAAAAAAAACGTTATGTAATTCATTTAAGATGCGTTCGTTAGATATATATAATGTCTAAATGATTATTATCATGTTAAAAACAAATTGATGATTTTATAATTCAGTAGAAAAAAGCATTTCATCAGCATTTAAAAGTCAACGGATATACGTATTTAAAATGAGTTGTAAGTATAGTAGTTCTACTGATGTATTTTTATTTGGGGGGTGAATTTGCAAGCTCTATTCGCGGAAACACAAATTACTGAACTAAATTTTTTAATAAATATTACTTTGATGTGAAACTGGTGTACAGGGTGAGTGAGTCATAGGCGCTTCATTTTTGTTGCTTATGCTATTCGACGCAGCTTTCGAGAAGTGTATCAAAGAAAAGTTTATTTCAATGCCTTTCGTATTACAATGATCTTAAAAAATGAATATAACCTGAATATGAAGTAATGAATCAATTCAAAATCAAACGCAATTTCTTTTAAGAAAGAAAAGCGATCTCAATGTTCCAATATCATTCTGCAATAGCGTAACACTCCACAGTGATGTGTACCATAGCCAGCTATCTACTATCCTTCGGTTGATAAAGAATGTACGTTTTCTTGTGGTCTTAAAAATGAAACAGATATGGATTACATTCAATTGCAGAAACATTTAGAACCTCATAAGATAACCCAAACAGAGTTGAATGACTTGTTATGTGATGTTCAACAAGATTAAAGCGAAATCGCTCGGATCAAGGCTTCTTGAGTGGAATGAGTTGTTGTTATTGTGGCTAATGCCACCGTCTGACGTAGTCAGAACGAGGCCCACGAAATTCATCGTGGCATGGGCAAGAGGTACGCCTGTCGTTGGCCTTGAGCACCATACAGGTGACAGTGCGATTTAAGCTCAGAGAAACTTCCCCGAAGGGACGAGATGGCGACACGACCTCTATCTCCACCTCCACAATTTCAGCAAGTGAACTGAAGGGGAGGAAATATTCTCCAGTTCCTGCGCTAGTGAATAAGCCCACAAGACTACGGACCCACTGATTTAACGAGCACGTACTCTTCGGAGGATTTGGACATGAGCATCGAACCCAGGCCTTCCGGTCTAGTCCGATGATATACACGGTTATTAGTTATCTAATGATATACACATTAGCATATACCGTGACACATATAAACACTTTATTAGTTCGTATGAAACATGTGTTAAAATATATTTTTGCTTCATGGCATATTTAGATCTGTATCATAACCAAAGAAGTATTCACTCTTTAGTAATGCTTCCAAGGCAAATTTAAGAGCAGCACTCATTCATAATAGTAATGAATATAACTCCATTCATATAGTATATACTTCACGTAGAAAATAAAATGTTTATAGCTGTAAGAAATTTTCAATGTGTTTAAAGTACAAGGAGTTTAAATGGAAAACTTTCGTTTACGTGAAAATAATTTCTATTCTTCTGGGGATACAAACTGAATAAAATTTATACGTTATGTGTGAATGGGAAAGTAGAGCAAAAGCTAAACAGTGTTGTGTACAAAAGTGGCCTTCATGGAAGACTATGGAGCCCGGTGATATTCCAACCTCTTAACTGACCTTTAGTAGCACTATAGGACATACTACTTCCACAACTCTGGAGTTGATAAAATTCTTCGTAAAAGTTCTCCATCGAAACGTTATGGCATTTGCATACGCGTGAGACTTTTTCTCTTCAAAATCGGATACATAAGTAAAAGAAAATATTTTCAAAGGTCTAGACATTCGGAAAATTCTGAAAAATAGCAAAAATATTTGAAACTATTCTTACAAAAATTTAAAAAAAGCTTCTAGAATGTTTAAGGCAGTTGCGGAATTTTTTTTGGAAGTGACAGTTTCAAACTGCAAGAGTATAGCTCGAAGTATAGATAGATCTTTGTAAAACACGTTTTGTCTGAAATTTGAAGCATCTAACGAATGTTTCACTATGTGAAATATATGAAAATACTCTACAGGCAAAAAAATAATCTAATATTTTTTTTCGTACTATATTACCAGAGTTCATTTTTAATAACTCTTACATACATATAACTCTTCATTAAAAAACCAGACTAGATCAAATGTAATTTATTATCATTTTTATGGTCTCATGAGTGCAATTGAAGTATTGGTTTTATATTTAAGCAAACTATAGCAATAAACACAGTTTTGTAATCAGTTTAATCAAATTTAATTATATAATTTCCTTCGAGAAATCTCGTTCTTATATATTACTTTTAAAATTTCATTTCAGATAGCTCTTAATGCTATTTGTTTTTTACTAACCCTTACACAAATTATGCTTCTTCTTTATAGTATTAAAAATTGAAAAACGTCAAATTTTATTTATACATTCCCTCATTTTCTTATAGCTTTCTGTATTTTTTCTTTTAGAATTAGCGATTACATAAACAATATATTTATGTAGCATATATATTTCTTTAACAATGCATTTCCTCACATAAATATACACGTAAGTTAAAGTAAGAGACAAAATAAACCTTTGAGGTATTTTAATTAAATTTTATTTAAATTACTTTCTTGTATAATTAATTAACATTTATAAATATTATATTTTTATAATAGTATTATTCCTTAGATTTTCTACACAATAATAATTCTTCCTTTCTGTTTTAATTATAATCAGGAAATATTTATAATTATAATTTTAACACCAGACGCATTTCTAATGTTTACGAACTTAAAAATTCAAAATCCAAGAAATGTTTAAACTGTAGTAACCACAATGATAATGGAAGACCATGATGAATATTCTGCTTCTAAAATTTCGGTCTTCAAGCCGACAGTAACTCTTATCACAGCGCATCTTGAATAAATCCTTAATCCTCAGGACATTTACAAACATAATAATTCAATGTAATGAAACCCATCAATTCAGCACAATTCCTTCCGCAACTTAATGGTAAAGCATTTATTTGAGACAGCATGTCAGTGTATAGCAAACAATAATTTATTTCATTCTTTACCTTAGGATAATACCTTTTAGAAAAACTTCTTGGTTGTCTGAATTAAGAAATAAAGTTCATATATATACACTCAATTTCATTTTATTTAATTCATGAGAGTTACAATACATCTAAGTAAAATATGCATGTAGTTAAAAGAAAGCAATGCATACAAAATTTAGCATTAAATGGAAAATTTTTAATACCCTGTTAAAAAACAATATTCTTAATTATTTTTACTTTCATTCAATAAAACTTACCTAAGAAGATCAAAAATATTTTAAAACTTTAATTTATAATATGATTGATTTATGTTGTGCTTGTATAACAATGGGATTATTGTAGCTGCACAAACAAAATATAAGCCTTTTCTTATACTTTCAAATTTCCCTAGGATACACTTCATAAAATATTTAATACTATATGAGAGACATTCCTTTGACATTTTCGAAGACGTCAGAATATGCTATTTATGTCACTATTGTATACATTTTTATCTTTCCTATGAATGAAAACTGATTTTTTTTTTACTGAAATCTCTTCGTGGAGAAAAAAAATCACTAAAGATTTGATGTAGCTTTAGAAGAAAGGACATCATATGGATGTAAAAAACATTAAAGTACATGTATGCATGTACATGTGTGTATTTAATATGTATATAAAATAACATATATGACAGATATATATATATTGTTTTTATGTATCAAATTTTATTTTTCCATCCCTTAGGCATGATAAATGATATTCCTATTTAGAAATGTAGATGGATAATGGTTGCTGATAAACAATACCTTTATAATCATTTTGTAGCAATTTTCAACGTGTGCAGTGTGATATATATTGTCCTATTCAAATTCATTGAAATTGACATATACAATTAATGGATGTAAGCGTTCATAAAGAATACTTACGTAACAGCAACCTAGCAGAGTCATATGTAAATTTATATGGAATTTCACAGGTGTCAATTACACACGTGCCATTCAATAACATATGATTCATCAGCTTGTACAGACTATAGTTGATGCAACGGGTCCATGACTTAATGGGGTTTTCTCCTTAGTATCCCACATTAGTTATCCTAATACTAAAAGGAACGCTATTTGTCTACAGGTTTATAATTACCAACATATTCAGATGAAGTGTGTAGATTCATCCGTTGCATTCAACAAAGTTACGAGAGTGGTTCACCGGATCCGAAAGAACATATTTTTTCCAGTCCACACGGTTACAATTGTTTACGTCTTAAAATGGAAATTTACCACAATTTAAGATGGTATGCACGTTTGTCTCATTAAACGATTCTGGAAAAACGTTGATGGTCCCGGTTTATCAAGATTTTTTGCCGTATACAAAACGATTTTGGAAAGCAGATCATTTATAGAATTTATGTTCGGTCGATCTGTCTCTATCTTTATCCTTTAATTATATATATTTCACTGATGCTTGATTTCATCCAAAGTGTACTGATTCCTCGGTAGTGTACCCATAATCACTTTAAATCTCAATTCTTCCTATGCGAACTCAGGTTTCAATTTACTTCGATTATCATACTCATGTTTGTCACTCAAAATATACTAGGGGATCCAAATTCTGATAATTAAAATAGACTTTTGTACAGAGTGTTTTTTTTTCAGGTATAGAAGTTTAAGTTGGCATTACTTTCCAAGATGACGACTGATTTAACCACTGTCAAGCGATTTATTCTCAGTTTGGTTTGGCAATTCATCATGAATAGACTCACGCCTGAACAACGCTTTCAAATTGTGCAATTTTATATCGAAAATAATGGTCGATTTTCATACGCGAATTTTGTTTAGCGATGAAGCGCACTTCTGGTTGAATGGCTACGTCAACAAACAAAACTGCCGCATTTGGAGTGAAGCTAATCCACAAGTGTATGTCGAAACACCGTTATAACCAGAAAAACTGACTGTTTGGTGCGCTTTATGGGCTGGTGGAATCCTTTTTCAAAACCGATGAAGGCCCCAACGTTACAGTCAATGGTGATCGGTATAGAGCCATGATTACTAACTTTTTCATTTTTGAATTGAACAATAATGATGTCCAGGAGCTGTGGTTCCAACAAGACGGCGCAACATGTCACACAGCTCGTGCCACAATCGATTTATTGAAATACACGTTTGGTGGCCGCCTAATTTCACGTTTTGGACCTGTGAATTGGCCTCCAAGATCTTGTGATTTAACAACGCTAGATTTTTTTTGTGGGGCTATGTAAAGTCATTGGTCTATGCGGATAAGCCACAAACGCTTGCCTATTTGGAAGACAACATTCGCCGTGTTATTGCCGATATACGGCCACAAATGTTGGAAAAATTCATCAAAAATTGGACGTCCAGATTGGACTACATCCGAGCCAGCCGTGGCAGTCCTTTGCCAGAAATCATATTTAAAATGTGATGCCACAAGAGTATCTTTCGAATAAAAAATTCATGTCAATCGAATAATACATCATTGTTTTATTGCAATTTATAGTTCTATACCTCTCAAAAAAACACCCTTTAGATGACGCCGCTAGCGCACATGATTTGAATGTGTAATGCATAAAAAATAATAAAATAATGAAACTTTGAAAAAGTTAAATTTTAAAGTCTTGGTGTCACTTTGAAGTATTTTATTTTAACAATAACTTTGACAGTAATCATTAATGAAAATTAAGACTGAACTAAATAAAATAATTATAAAAAAATCTCTGTGATTCTAAGTGCATACATGCTGAGAAAAAGCATACCAAACATATAATGCCTGAAGGATGCACATCCTAGTTCTGTTCTTTAAATCAATATATCAAATACGAAACTGTAATAAAATATAAGTTTACCAACGTGGTTTTTACACATTTACGAAACTAAACGAAAATAAATATAAGTAACACATATATCTTCTGAATGTCTGCTGATTTTCCAAATTAGATGAGGAACTCACAAAGAGATGACACATACGTCAGCATCATTCTCACACCAAGCATCTTCACTTTCTAAGTTAGCGGGAGTCTATCAAATTAGTGATTAGTGTCAGCTTCATTTCCAAGGCAAAACTTTACTCTGTTGAAGGACCTAACTTATATCGACACAACTGGCCAGAAATACAAAAAATCACGTCCTTTTCTGTTAGAAAGAGATGTCCAGTTGATGCCGAATGTTTGTGATTTCCCCACATCTCCCATCTTTACTCTTCCGAAGGATCCAAATAAAAAAGATATAACTACAATTTACATGAATTGGAATTCTTGTCAAAGTTTACGATCGGCATAAACTTTGCTCTCATTGGAGTTTTGGCTTATGGATGCAGTACGCATTGCAGAATGAAACATACATTTCTTAAAAAATAGAATGTTATATTAAGATAAATTATCATGTGTAAAAATAAATTTAATTTTGTAAATCTGATAAAAAAAGTCGCATAAATTAAAGTTACCTATGAATTTTTTAAAAAAAATAATCTAATTCTTAAAAAAAAAACTTGACAATTGAAAATGTGAAATTTAATAAAATTATTTTTTTATTCTCAAGCACGCATTTTATATATATATATATATATATATATATATATATATATATATATATATATATATATATATATATATATATATATATATATATATAATATATATATATATATATATATATATATATATATATATATATATATATATATAAAATATATATATAATATATATATATATATATATATATATATATATATATATATAATATATATATATATATATAATATATATATATATATATATATATAATATATATATATATATATAATATATATATATATATATATATATATATATATATATATATATATATATATATATATATATATATATATATATATATTCATATTCAACCCCTTTATAAACTTGGATGAGGGGTTTTTTTATTGAGCAAAAAGAATCTTATATACTAATGGGTGAAAAGGTAAATGTAATTGATTC
This sequence comes from Trichonephila clavipes, assembly GCA_019973935.1. Taxonomy (NCBI): domain Eukaryota; kingdom Metazoa; phylum Arthropoda; class Arachnida; order Araneae; family Nephilidae; genus Trichonephila; species Trichonephila clavipes. The sequence continues at coordinate 966,214 of BMAU01014696.1, forward strand.
ATACTTCTTAAATCCGTAATTTCCGGTAAATTGTAAGTAATATGAGCAGTAGCGCACACAGAAATTTTTCAAGGGGGGGTGGAGTCAAAAGTCCACCATTCTTTTATCATGCTCATTTTGATTTTGTCAATTTTCGGGAACAAAACACAGTAAAGAACTAATTATTGAATAAATAATTAGCATTAATTAGTAAAATTAATCATAAATAACACGTAATTAATTAAATTTTACTCACTATATAATTAAAATTATAATCATTTGGAAAATAATCAAGGGCTTTTGGGGGTCCAGACCCCCAGGACCCCCCTTGTGTGCGCCACTGACTATGAGTATTTTTGTATGGGCTAACAATATTTTGCAATATATATAAATATACTAAGAGAGATTTATATGTTATATAAAACAAACTTTTTACAAGCAAAAAATCTTTTTCAGTGTAGCATTGATCCAGACTCTGGGTTATTTATATGTCAACTTTATTAAAACTTCATATATGTATATACTTCAATCAGACAATATATGTTATGAAATAAAGAATCTCAAAAAATATTCCGCAGCACAATAGCAATTTTTAGAAGCCAGAAGAATTCTCGGGAGACTCGTAACTTTCATTCGAACCCTTCAGTCGGCCCTCGAGACCTTCTTCTAGCAGTTCTAACCTAATATGTGACTTAATCTATGATTACGAATCGAGTTGATACCCCTTTATTTCCAAAGCTCCGGTGCAGATTTCCTTTCTATTATCTCTCCCCAGCTGTGATTGCCATGGTTCTTATGGAGCTAATAGAAGGCACTAATGAAGGCTCGCCTTAGGGCAGTTTAAATCCCCTAGGAGGTATTCTTCTAGAATATGCGCGGTGCAAGTAGGGTTAAGGGTTATTGTAGGATAACTTCAACGGTCCTTGCACATTGGTACATTAATCCTACTCACTTTATCTAAGAATCCTGACTAGATAACGTTTCCAATCCAAAGCAGAAGTATAATTCTTGGGAGAATTAGTCAAATTAATCAATATTATATTGTATACTTGCAATTCTTAAATCATGCAAACACGTACTGATTTTCATGCTATCGCACACATCAAGAAATATTTTTTTCTGTAAAAAATCCTTAAAAAGTTACTTATGAAATGTCCTGCAAATATCTTCAAACAATATTACTTGTAAATGTATTAGAAAATCAATAATGTGAGATTTTCATATTCAGGAACATTGAATCATAGTATTGTAATAGTTCAAGGAAAGTCGTGGCAGCCTAGTTGTAAAGGACATGTCATGAAATCGAGCCTAACAGAAGAGCCGCATGTTGAACGTTGTCTTGGCTTGAAGTTCTCACATTGGTGTGGTATGGAAGTTTAGGAAATGGGGTTCCTGGTCTAGTGGCCCCCCTCTTTACTTTGAAAATGGTTCTTAATTAAGAGGTTCATTTCCAAAAGCCCTCGTGTTTCGTAAGACCTTAATATATATTCTTTATAAGAACGCATAAATAATTTGTACATTTACATATTCTTAATAAGGTTATATAAATAATTTTTATAAGTATAAGGAATAAACATAAATGAATACTCTGGATCTAGATGCCTATACAATAAAATTTAAAATATATCTTTATAGAATCATTATCTCTTTTCACTAGATTTGGTTTTCATTTCCATCACTTTTAAGCAATGTAGGGCTACAGTCTAGAGCTTTATAGATACGTAATTTTTACGATCAAGTGAAAAGGTTAATACCTGAATAGGGTACCTGATTCTCCTCATTTCCACGCAAAATGGGCATTTTGAACATGCTTACATTTTTAATTAAACTTAGACCTGAATTTAGCAGTTTTTTAAAAATTATCCCAGGAATTCCGGACTTAAACTACTGCCTTATGTCACTTCCTACGTTACTCATTCGAGTACCTTGGTCATTATTCTGGATAATTCTATAAGTTTTGCGATGATTATGGGCATCGTATTACTCCTAAGTGTGACATTAACCCTCTCGCTGCGTAGTTATTTTATCAAAGTAGGTTCAAAAATTGCGTTGTTTGTGTACATACACAAACCTACACAATATTTTAGAGTTAAAATATACAAAAAATATTTGTAAAAAGTGTTTTTATTTTAAAATATAGAATTAGATCATAAGAATAGGAGCATAAAAATAAAAGAAAACATAAATAGGAACAGCATGAATTGCACAGCTAAATAGTTGGAAAAATGCATATCTGCGGAAATCGCGGATTGTGTAAATTTTGCTCTACATCTATGTTACCCGTGGAAACCACGGGATACGCAGTGAGAGGGATTGTAAAGACGTTAATAATCGATTAATCAGCCCCTCTGGCAGTCATTTTCATATAACATTTACACAAACCATTTTGATAAATTAGATTTTAAAGTCAGAAATATTTCAATACTGAATATGAGGGTAACTCTGAAATTTTTGAGATACGCGAAGACAAAAGGTTACAAAACAAAATTAACGGTTTAATTTAAAAATACAAAGTATTTTAACACAGAAGACGATTTTTTACTGACTTACTTCACGTTGTTTAGCACTGAATACATTTTAAGCAGATGAGAAAATGGAGTTGAGACGCGAGAACATTATCGTGCTATGACTTTCTATGATTTTAAAATTAGATTAAATCAAGAGGAATGTGTTTCAACAGACACAATAAGCATTTGATGATGAATAACTGTGCTAGTGTAAGCAGATGGTTTAAAGTGTAGTGTTGTCACAATTCTCTTCAGGATGAAAAACACACAAGAAGACCACGGCCGGCAGTAATCCCGGATAATGTGTCTGTCATACGAAAATTGTTAATGAATAATAATCGCTGTACCTACCAAATGATACAAAAGGAACTTAACTTTGGATCCGCAGCCATATAAAAATATTCATGCATAATTACATATGGAAAAAGTAGTTTGCCTTTAGGTTCCCCATAATCTAACTGAGCACCAAAAAATAGGAACGTATCAGAATCATTAAAAAAAAATCCTTAAATTGCCAAATGATGGTGGCCACCGCTTCATTTTGAAGATTGCATTGGATGAAGAAACGTACATGCCGTTTTATGACGTTCCAACACGTTAAGAACGCAAAATATGGGTCTTTGAAGAGGATTCCATGCCAACAATAGTGAAGAGCCAACGAGCAATGAAAAAAGTAATGTATGCCGTTTTCTTCAGAAGTACGGGATTGATCAAAGCCATTAAAGTTGGAAGGATAGAAGATAGTGACAGCAAACTGGTATACCACTAAATGTCTTCCAAAAATTCTCCAAGAATTTAATGTTAGGGGACAGTGATGACAGTGCATCTTCCCATACAGCCAGATTAACAGCTGAGTTTCTTAAGCAAAAACAATTTAAAGTGATAGAGTATCCACCTTATTCTCCTGATCTAGCTATATGTGACTTTTAGGGACTAATGCTTCGCCATGACAATGTATATTCCCTGACAGCCGGATTTACAGCTGGGTTTCTTAAGCAAAAACAAATTAAGGTATTCGACTACCCTAAAATCATAATTTGTTTCAAATATTGACAATTTTTTTATGATTTTATTATATAAGCCATTTTATTAGCTTTATAAAAATACCAAGTTTTTTTTTTTTTTATTTTTCAATCACTAGAACAAAAACTACAAAGGTTTTAGTAAAAACAAATGCGATAACTTTACACAAGATGTCAAATTTTAAAATGCGTTTTACTCGAAATGTGTTTTTTTCGAAAAACTCAAAAGGAGACAGCGATTGCTCAATTTTTTTTTTTTAAATAATACGCTGAAATTTTTTGTGTGTACATTCTGTATAACAGCAAAAGGGTTTTAATCTTCAGATTTATCAATCACTGTTTTATTTCAAAATTTACCGTTTCTTATGTGAATATAATCACTGTTTTTTAAGCAATTTTACGTAGTCACTAAGATAAAGTGCTCTAGTCTTTGTAAAAACTAAAATATCTCTTATCCTGAAGGTCATTTCAAACATGAATAACATAGTAACACATCAAAATTGAAAAATTGAAATTTTGTACAGAGTGGGCCCCGTTTGTATAATTTTTTGTACATTTTTACCAGTTTTTTCACATTTTAATAGGAATAAATCTTTTGTTGTCTCCAATTTTAGAATTTTTTCTTAAAATATATTAAATACATCTAAAAATCACAAAAAATCACCATATCTCCATTTTTTTTTCAAAAAACCGTTGTCGCAAGTAGTCGGATACTTTAAAGTGATAGAGCATCCACCTTATTCTCCTGATCTAGCTATGTGTAACTGTTGGTCATCTTTTAATCTAAAAAAGAACTTACGTGGACGTCTTTTTCATTTGAAGAAGATATTGATGTGGCTATAAATGCATTTTTTTCATCAATTCCAAGAAATGAATTGTTTGAGGCATTTAATGTATATAAAATTCATCTACAAATGTGCATTGATGCTTGAGGAGACCATTTAAAGTTTTGTAAGTATAACTTCAAAACCTAGAAGTACCTCAATAATTTCAGAGTGACCCTCGTATTAATTTAATGATTATTATTTATTTCCATTGCAATTTAAAAAGGCGAATTTTACAAAAAAATATTCTGAAATGTTAATTTTAGCGATATGTTAGCTTGTTTGAGATCTTCAGTTTCCTAAGTATTGTCACCGATTGACAGAACCTTAATACAACGTTGCAATATGCGCGTATTTTTATGTACTAATTACAGTGCTCCTAAAACTTTCAACGTGTGTTACCCTATTTTTAATCATAATTTTCATGGAGCACCCTCCATACAATAACAATGTATTGAATTTGTATTTGACTCTAAAGCTACAATAATCGACTTTAATTATAAACTGCATAAATTATCAAGACAAGTATTAAATTTTGCATATAATTTTGTACAAGCCCATGGAGTCACTAGTAATTTTTAAACTTCTTCCTAACTCAGTATTGTTAAATTAATTATCAAATACATTGTGCAGTACTGATGCATTTATATTATATCATTGTAAATGTGTATTTTTTATTATCTCAGAATGTATTTTGTTTTGATTCATTTCAGTAAATAAATATACTTTTTTTAAATCTTTTTCTTTCGATATGGTCACACCACCCTGGTAGAATTATTGCACCCCATAGGGAGTCGCGTTCCACAATTTGAGTATCACGTCGACTTATTATTTAAATATCCCACCTGTAAGAAGTAAAAACAATTTTCATTTTTTGAAAATAGTGCCATCTGTTGGACGTAAAACAATACAATATATATCAATTATTTTAGTATTCACTTTCATTGCTTCCGATTCATGGTTTCCAAATTTTCAACTTACCGATTCCATTTCAATGTTTCTAATTGCATCGTTAAGTTAAATTGTCATTGAATTAAAAAAATCTTCCTAAGATTCAGACCAGTTATAATAATCACGAATGACTGAGTGAACAAGCTTTTCTGTAGACCAAGAAAAAAGACGCCTATGTACTTAATAAAATTACTCAGTTTATCATTCAAAGAGAGGCATGCATATACAAACCCACCGAGATTGTTTTGGAAGCAAATAAAGCGATTAACTATCCAAAAGAATTTTATAATTCACACACACACACACACACGAGTATCAGAGATGCCAAGCATGTAGAAAAAAAAATGGTCTATAATTTATCATGATGTAAGATATCAACCAGCCACAATTTTACAGAGCACCAGTCTTGTGGTAAAAAAAAAGAAATATTAAAAAAACCGGACTTTTCAAAAGTAAAAACCTTATTCCTTGCACACCTTTGATTTCAATGGATATCGCATTTCAAGTTAATTGCAATTCCCAGTTCGATTAGCGTTTGGAATCACCAGCAACTTATATCTAGATACGGATTGCTTCTCATATGGTAAATTATATGTTTTTTATGCTATAGGTTCTGTAAAATTGGACAGTCTCTATATGTACACATATAATTGAACAACAAAAACTATTAATATATCCTCAAGCGTTGTGAAGTTAAACGTATTAGGAACGTGAGCTTTTACTTCTCTTTATTTTCCATTTAACCGCACTGAGTCAAAGCAACGCGATGCCGGGTACAGATATCTAATTATAAAAATGATGAAGAATAATTTTATAATGAATGTGGGTGTAAATAATTAAAAGTAAACAACGGAAAAAAAGTGATGACTGTCATGATATTCGAAGTAAATGATGGTTCAAAGTAAATCATAATTGTGAAATAGGATATGAAAATGAAAAAGAAATATATTGAGGTCACGCCAGAAAAAAATAATGAAGGCTTTTAAACTTTTCTGACGAAATTACTTTTCTGTAATTTGACTATAATAAATTGCTGCGTTTAATATGAATTGGAAATAATGCTTATCATCATATTACTCGTATAACGCAAAAATTACGTTCTTAGACTTTTCTTATTTTAATAAAAATGAATAATAATCATAATGAATAGGAATCATAATTATAATATTTATATTATGATTAATAGTTTTCACTCTTAAAAAATGCAAACTACGAATGAAATGAATCTGATTTTATCTGTGATATGACATCCGCGTGAAAATAGATTTAATCGCAATGTAAATCTCATAAAAAATTAAAAACATGTTGACCCAGAGAGGCAGATTTTCTTTATAGCTTGCAAAATAAATCATTTTACTCCCAGGAAGCAGTCGTTATGCCTTACTCATAATGAATGAAATATATCAAAATCTTGATTTAAATTAACACAATTATTGAGGTACACAACCCTTTATAGAGTATAATCATTTAGGCACACATTCAACTCATTATATAAATATAATTATATTATATAACATAAGAAATATTAAAAAACACTGGAGCTACAACCTTTATTTTTAAATAATTAAGAGAAACAACTAAACCGAAATAGCAACGTCCTTTTAAGTTTAAATATATAATTGATATCATATATATTTAGCTCTACAGATTGCAAAGAGACATTAAAATGTCTTTACTGTTAGCCAATAATAATCCTTTTAAGTTTAAATATATAATTGATATCATATATATTTAGCTCTACAGATTGCAAAGAGACATTAAAATGTCTTTACTGTTAGCCAATAATAAGCATATTCTTTTGTTTCAATACTTTAAAAAATGTGATTTACAAATAAAAATTTTATATTCTGATGAATAATGCATGAAAAATATGTAAACCAGGAATTAACAATTGTTGGTTCTTTTCTATATATTTTAGTAAGAAATGAAATAAGAATTAGAGTAACAAATTTAGAAAAAAAAATATTTATCCTCATTTGACAAGGATTACGAAAAACAGTCGAAAAAAGTTCATTAATGCACAATAACTCAATTCACCTAGTTAAAGTTTATATGTTTAGCTTCAGTGAGAAGGAGAAAAACTTCACTGTAAACATAATTACAATATTTTATTCATCATTCCACCAACTCAATCTAAAATCCATAGAATTCCAAGAAGGTAAAACAATTCATATCGTAATTTATCTTCATTAGACCATCTTGCTTAGTTGATTACATTGTTGAGTCAAATGGTTACGCCAACATAGGGAGTTGGGACCGTACCTGCCGAATTGACTGACGCAATCCATCAGCAATAAGCAGAAGTGCAGTAAATGCGGTGTACAGCTATGGTTACACACAACTTCTCACGAAATAGTTCTCACTCAAAGCTTTTGCTACGTCACTATACCTTACTTCTGGGGTGTTAAACTCGCGGCCCGCAAAGTGCATTTTTATGGCCTGGCCAATACATCGACACACAATAATATATAATAAAATACCTAACCAACGAAAATAAAAATAAGATATTTATTAATTTTTTTCACGTTAAAACAGTGTTTCTCAAACTGTGGGGGCGCGAGCCTATTGAAAAGTCGAGAACAAAAGATTATTTTAAAAAATCATTAATTTACTGAAAGTAAAAAAAACAAAACAAAATACACTCTGACATAAGAAATAAAATACACATTTGCACTTATAAATATGTCAGTGCTACACAATACATTTTATAATTAATTTAACATTTTTAAGTTAAAAACAAGTTTATTAATTACCAGTGACCCCTTGGGTTTGTCATATATATAATTAATATCAAAAACTAACACATCTTGATAATTTTTGTACGGTTTATAATTAAACCTTGACAAACGATCATAAGTTCACGATTCGTTTCCCAATGCCAAACGTTTTCCACGTAAGCAAGCGTATGTGATGTATTGGGGGAGGGGGAGGAATAAAAGAGCCAAAATAATCTGGAATAAATAAATCCTTCATAAACATTCTCAAGGTTTTTTCATTGCATTTAAAGTCTTGGACTAATTTTACGGATAGCAGTGCATATAAAATATCGTACTTCGGAAAGACGTATATATACGCCTGGAGAAATAAAGGCTTTGGCTTAATGAGACGTTTATATACACGGGGGGAAAGCTTAAGAGTTTAAAGTCGTATCTTAGTTTTAGCGTCAAAGAATAGTATTATTGAATTCAGTACATTGTTATTGTATGGGGGGGGGCGTGATGAAAAAAATGATTGAACATTGGGTCGTGAGTATTGCAACTTTGAGAAGCGCTGCGTTAAAAACATGTAACCCTCAACCTTATATAAAATAGAACTTGCGGTTCCTAATATCATATGTTTTGACATGACTGCATGACACTATTTCCGTCAATACGATTTTTGTGCCTTTGTTGATTTAAATACATTAAACTTTGCTCAACAATAACCAGTTCACCGTGGGCATCGAAAATGTATACATAAAGATGGAAATGGTTATCGCTTTCATTTTCCAAAATTAATTATCTTAAAGAAAAAGATATTTGATAAATGGTTATGGCTTTGTCACGAGTTTCATTTAGGGCAGCGATGCACGCAAAATTAATTCCACGTCATGACCATGGTTCAAAAACGTGGTCCGTCGCCAAAACGTGCAGCTGAAAGTCTTCACTCACTTGTATTTGATACTGAATTCCGCATTATTCAGAAAGTCAGTATTAGAGGGTTGCAAAATGCCACAATTCTGCTGTCTATTAAAATTGATATATTATCCACGTTATGAAAATTACTTCATGAAGAAGTGAAAGTACAAGATGGAGAATTATTTGTTCTTTTTTTCCAAAATCTCTCAATTTAATGACAATATCATAAAAAAAAGTGCCAGAGAACTAACTATTAGAATTCATAATTAACTTAAATATATACATTTCCATTTTTCTACCAAGTTAAAAATAATATCAGCAGTTAAAACATTTTAGGGATACTATGATTGCCATATGTGCTTTGGATGTGTTCAAAATAGAAATCTCGGACAATAGAATGGCGACAGGCAGTTCACTTTTAGAACATCTGATGGGAAGTCTATCAAATTAGCAAAGTATGAAAAATTTTAACCATAAACACAACTAAATTTCTTTTGAAATTAAAATAATATGGGATTTTTGAAAAAAATGGAAATCATGTTCAAATTAAAATCTGAAGAATTGGATTTTTTATTATTTATAACCGGTATCTTTTTAGTGATCAGATTCACATTACACTGTAAACAATTTGAAATTGTAATCTAAAATTTGAAATAAGAAAATTGATGTTCCGCAAGGAAATTTTAGTCATGTGAAAAATTAAAAATACATCTCATTGAAGATAAATATTTGTCATATATATAAACTAAACTTATTGAATATTTTGGAAAACTAAGCTTTAGTTTACTTTCTCATGTAAAATTTTTCAACCTTCGCTACAGAGATGAAAGTAATGGTATTTATTTTTAATATGGCTTTTCTTCAAGAAATGTAAGTATAAAATTGCTTTTTTTAATAATTGTTAGTAGGACCACCTTGTGAAATATCTATTTATATTGATATTTATTAGATTATACACAGTTTTTTCATCATCAAATTAGTGAGATATCTAAATTCATTTATAATTTTTTTTTACATATCGTCGGCCTTATTATCAGACTGCGTAACTCCACCAATGTAACTGATTTGATATAGGAGCGCAACATGACAAGCACTTTTTGGCGTGATTCTTTAATCACGCCAAGTAGTGGTTGTTTTCGGGTTACATGAAATCCAAGATGACGGCCTTTTGTTTTGTATACGCCATGCCCCAGTGCCAACCCCACTTTTAATTTATTCCTTCGATCAGTGTAATCACTGTTTTATTCTTTATTTCATAATAAAACTAGATTTCGTAGGGAGAGGTGGTGGCAAGATTTTAACATAAAATAAATACAATAAAAAGTAATATTAATGTATTACACTTCCAAATATAAATTATTTACATATTTTAAGCGTTCATTACACAAAATTTGTAACAATATCGCACGATAAAAATATCAAAGCAAACCATATTGTAATATTATCGCCTATCAGGGCGAACATAAACAACAACTTGATGCCTAGCCCTACTGTATCAAATTAGCAGCCCAAATGGAGTTACGCAGTCTGATAATTAGACCGACGATATATATATTGTTGAAATTCCAACGTGTAATTTTTTAGAGTTTTGTTTCTCAAATTATTGTTCGTTAACAAAATTGTTACACTATTCTTTTATGCGCAATAAAAAACACCTAACAGATTTAAGGAAAGGACAAAATGTGTGCAATATCTCTTCATAAGTCAAGTTTTAAAATATATTTATTTTCTAAAAGAAGAAACGAATTTTGAAAATAAATACAAATATCTTAGACTTAAAAAATACCATAAATATAACAAAGCTTAAAAATAGCGAGTACACCAACAGTTCTTACATACGACGTTTTTCAAGTCTTATCGATATTAACAGAAGTAAATAAAACTTTTGCATATCACTTTATAAAATATAACTTTAAAAAAGAGGCACATTTTCGGTCGGCCCGTAACGAATCCTGCGTAAATAAGCAAAACCTATAAGCAGAAAAATAAACAAAATCTTTGATTTAAGAGAAAAGTAAACATGGTACAGAAGACAGTTGTTAGTATAGATTTAGCAGAGCAAATAATATGGGAACAAACTTTGCTTACTACCATGTAGGGTTTAGCGGAAGAGGTAAGTTTGTGTACTTAAATAAGAACTCTTTTAAGCCTTTCATGAAAACTTTTCGCTATAGAGGAATATGTAGTTTTATTTAAAGAGCTCAGAAATTTAAACAGAGCATCAAATAAAAACACGAAGGAAATAAAATCAATAACCGCATTTTCTATCTTGTAGCAGTGATGTGAAATAAACGATATCTAAATAAAATAAAAACGATTAATGATGATGAAAATTAATATAAATGTTTTCATGAGAATGAAAAAAAAAGAATCTTAAAAAAAATCAAGTAAAATTAAAAACACTTTAACGCTTTGATGAATATATGTGCCAATGGTCAATATTAAAATATTAAATAAAATATTTGATATGCAAAACGAACAGAAAAATTATATCAAAAGCTTTAATATAATTTATTGTCACATTTCCTTTTCAAACATAATAAATCAACAGTAAATATTAATTGGGAATGTGTGTATATTTGGAAACGGCTTTTTTCTATCCTTACTAAATTTTGATTTTTTTTTAAATCAATACACTATTTAAAATCATTATGTTATTCATTTTCTCTAAAATTACTTAAACGTTGATTTTTAATAAAACTGTTATTTTATTGAAAAGCAAATCAGATCAGTAAATTTTGCACGAAATATATTTCCACATATTACAGAAGCATAAAGATGAAATATATATTGGATTTTTACTTTTTTAAACCACACATATTCTGTAACCAAAACAGCTATATCACCTCAGCTGTATCTCTCATTTCATGACTTTTGCTATAAACTAGCATTTTACATTTTGGCTGCTGTCCAAGTTGCATACTTGTAAAACTTTTCAATTCTTGACTTTAGGTGAATCACAAAAATGCGACTACAAATATTATATTAAAACTTATATTTAACATTTTCTTTATTTCGGATAAAAAATTTATTGGATTCACAGTTTGCATGATAATATTACTTTCAAGACATCTTTTTTATCAACTTTAGAAATATATTTAATTTACCCTAATGAAACCCCCTTAAGTGTGACCGGCGTATATGTACGTCTCAATCATCTAGTATATCAACTGCCTCGGACGTATATATACGTCCTTCGGAAATAATTTTTTTTCTTCGCTTTGCTATTAGTAAAATGTTCCAAAGGCTTTGGATTGAAACAGAAGGACCTTGACAATGTTTGCGAAGGATTTACATGTTTTTGGGAAGGAATTTTTTGCCCAGTTAATACTTTTCTGTCCCCTCATACCCCACGCACTCGCGGCTGCGTGTAAATGGGTGGCAATAGGAAGCTAATAGTGAGGCTATTAAACTGCAATTAAGGGATTAAAATGATAAACAAATGAAAATCTTTATGCACTTAATTCATTCGTAATTCAGAGCCATCGTAGTAAAAAGATCATAATCAATGGCTGTCACTTTCGAAAATGCTAATGTGCAAATCAATTATCCAATTCCTATTCTACTTCAACCCCAAACTTGTACATGGAGTAATTGAAGTCACTGCACTGATCTTTACAAAGCGATATGAGATGAAATTTGGCAAATGAGGCGACACCTCAGGTTAGATATTGTCAGTTGATTGTAATCTCAAAATTCCCAAGATCTGCCATTGATGGTTCCCTTATGCACTATATAGCGACGCTTATAAATATTAAACTCTTCTTTCAAGATTATTAACATATAGAAAATACAATTAATTACTAATAATGCAGTAGAATTGAGAAACTATCGGCATTTTTTTTTAAATCGATCTTAAGAAATTCAGAAACACACACAATCAAGGTCTCTGGAAATAACAAAACTTTGCTAATATTTTTCCAAACTGTCTTTTATTTAACACTATATAAATATTGAAAAGAATATAATCATATGTTAGGTAATGTATATTGAACAGTGGGAGTCTTTCAGATGAAATACATACATTACGAAACCGGATATTGATTTTTTAATTGGTTTAATGGATTTCGAATTCATTGCATACAGATTGACCATGCCGTTAAAAAAACTTAGGATCTACACATGTCACGTAGCATCCGGGTTTTCTATCTTGAGTTCGCGTTCAGAATGAATTTACATATTAATTTAACATATTACCATATTGCACAGATATTCGATTCATCAAATTCAAGTAAAAAACTAAAATAAATAACTTTCATATATCAGATAAATATAAATATTGTATTAATAATCATTTAATACTTGCTTATTACAATAAATTTTCTCTATTTTTCCAACAAACGAAAAATATTTCGTTACGAAAAACCAAAAGAAAAACTGTTTTCTTTATTAGATAATCTGTAATTATTTTTGTCATACTCGTTTTATTTTCATTTCCTTGTAGTAAATTAATATATTGAAATATACTTATATATTATCAGAATATTGCATTATTTGCTAATAACACTATCAATATAAAATTCTGATTTTCATGTAGTACACGGTAAAACACACACCTCATTAGTCCAATTTTGTTATCGTCAACATATATGATGAACTTTTGAAGATCTAATATTTTTATTTGTACAGACATGTTAAATTAAACTTACGTATGTATTATCTTATTAATTTAACTTTAAAATAATCTTAAGGGAAAACAAAAATTTCTCTACATGATAAAATAATTCCTAAATCTTATAATTTCTGTATTTTAATCAATATCCTATCAAAAATTTTTTAAATTATATATTTGTATCATATTTTTCAAATTAAAAAATAATAAGACGTTTGAAGCTTGCTTTCACATAATTCTGAATTTGCATACAAAATGAAACAATGGGGAAAAAAAACTTGATTTTTGTTCATCTTAAAGGTTTATTTATACCTTTGAAGCATTAGAATCCCTTTTATATATTTAAGTAATATAATGAACAATATACTTAACATTATATATTATTACTTTACACAGTATTATATATTTAAGGCAACATAGTACCCTAAAAATTTCATTTTTACGGAAAAAATTGTTTTTGCATGTTTTGGTGGCCAATATCTCATTAAGATTCTTACCACGAAATTTCAGATCTGTTAGCAAATTAGTTTTTAAGATATTTGAAGTTTTATGAGCTATGGTTTTGGTTTCGGTTTCTTTTAAAGCATTTTTTCACACTTAAGTTGAACTAATTAAAAATATTTTTGAGCTTGAAATGGTTATTAATTCCAATTTTCATTACTAAAATAATTTTTGCTTGATTATGTTTTGCGTTTTTTGAGTTCTCATAATTAATTAATAAAGATTAATTTCATGGCCAGTTTTTGCTTTAAAAATAGTTTATATAACTTAAATGCTTTATAATTAATTGTTTCCTGTAGAGAAAATGACATGGCAAATGCGTTCTAAGTTTCTGTGAGAAACAATATTTCGAAGAGATGGAATACTACTGAAAATGATGTATCTAAAAATCAGTCCTCAGCTGATCTGCAATTAGACTTCCGAATACAAGTATTCTGAATTCAAATGCTGCAGATATAATTGAATATTTCCTTGATGTATCAAACTACATTATACTAAACATATTGTAGTACTATATTTTAGTATTTTAAAGTCGTACGACAAGAGCTAAAACTTCCTAAACTGCCCCAATTTAAAATTGAAAAAATTAATTTTATGAGCAAATCTGACTATTTTTAGCTTAATTTAGTATCATTATTATTTTGTACATAAATGCTTTGTGTTTCAAAGCTTTTGTGAAATATTAGGTTAATATAAAGCTGCATAAACTGACTTCTTAACAAATGCTATCAATATTGTGCAAAAATAAATTTTGAATTTAAAATATAATTTTCAGTCATATTTAATAAAAACAATGTTTTAATGTAGAACATACATTGGAAAATAACATATTAAAAATTAGAGTTTTACGGGCATTATAAGTTTTTGTTTTATGACTTTACAAACTTTAAATGCCTTTTTCTCAGACTTTTAATTTTGAAGGTATAAGTGTTTTCTAATCCCTAAGGCTTTTTCCTGTTCAAGATAGAGCCTTGAATTTTTTCTATATACTCCCAAATGTATGTTTCATAAAAGTTAGTATGAATTTAGGGCTGAGAACTCTAGTTATTTTTCGAAAAAATGCTAAAGTTTATATTTTAAAAATTTGCGTGTTTTTCCAGGTTTTTCTAGAAAAATAATTATTAAAAATCAACAAGAGAATAGATTTTCAAATCCATACTAAATATTGTTTGTAATAATCTATGAATCATAAATAACTTAAAATTACTAAAAATTTTTAAAAAAAATTGAGTATTTTATAAAAATTTGAAAAAACTTCAAAAATTCCTAATTTTTTAAAATTGTAAAATTATGGCTGGTCAAACTGACTTTTTGCTTACAAAATCAGCATAATAATATAATCTAAATATGAAACATCAATTATTTTTACTGTAACTGACTCCAAAATTTTTTTTTGAAAAAGGGTACCGTGTAACCTTAAGAAATATAATGCTAAGTAATGTAATGAAATGAATTTAAGTAATACAATGATACGTTTAGGGGCCCCCTACAAAGTGAGATTTGGCGCATCAAGCTAGATGTTTCAATTGGTACTTGCTTGGCGTCAGTCAAACTTTGGGCCCCATAGTATCCTGGCGCACCCGTAATGTGGGGGTGTACGTTATGCCACTGTCTTTTTCTCTGAAAATCATTGCATGGGATAAATGACAGCATGCTGAATTAAAAATCAATATATATTAGGAAATAATATTAAGATATTATTATCAATATATATTAGGAATCAATATATATTAAGCTGAATTTAAAATCAATATATATTAGGAAAATTTAGAAAGCACTTCAAATACTATCAATATCCATTTGATTTCAAGAACATTGTATTTTCTTCAAATATTTTAATAAATAATTTAGATCAAGATATTCCGTTAGAGGTGGTGGTTGCAAGGCGTGTGTGTGCGTACAATTACATTTGAATAATTTTTCATCATAGTAGAACATTCAACACGATTGCCTCAAAATATCCTGGGCCATGTTTCTTTACTTCTAAACACGATTAACAGATGCATATAATACAGATTTAATAGGCTTCCAGTACTTTTAATACGGCTGGGTTTGATGTTCTTAAAATGTTTGTAAGCCGTGTCTTGTTTAAGCAAGATTATTCTTTTTAAGAGTTCAAAGTAATTTTCAAGAAACACTTATTGTTTGGTATTTGAGTAATATCAAAATGCTCTTCAGTTTATAAAACTTCTCAAAAGCGGTTAACTTTTAATGTCTTGCTTGATATTTTGGAGTTGTGACCACCGCCTACTTAGCCATAAATGAGCTTCACATTAATTTATATCAACTCATTTAGATGCAGAAGATGGTTAAGGGGATTCAACACGTGCTGCTATAAACGCGTAAATTACGTCGTCACTTCATCACCCAATTAAACAATACGTGCAAATAGCAATACATGTATAACATGGCGAAATATATGTTTAAAACAAAATACTATTTTATTCATCAAAGAACACTCAGTTAAAACAGTATCGATTGAATGAAGACAAAAATGCAACAATTCAATTCGCTCAAACCAAAGCAGTGATATTGATTATTTTATTGTCGCAATCTGGAACAAAACGTGGGTTAATGGTAAAGAACCTTGTTACTTTGAACTACCGTGAAGAGGGTCCAGTCCTGACAATGAAAGAACAGTCGTCCTATTATTCTAAGTCTCACACAACATTAACGTGAGGACTTTCTCACGTTAGATCCCGACATATATATATATAAGATTTATTAGCTCCGCTATACAGCAGGTCTTTAGAGCATTAGGATTAGAAAAGACAAGGCGACAGAAGTAATTCTAGCCATTATTTCACTAAGTGGTAATAATTTATAATAAAAATATGGGCTTTGTTGAGATTATTTTGATCTAAAGTTTCCTCTTGAAAATTTATACTAAAATCGTTAGAAAAATGAAAAGTTTTAGTATAGAATTTTCTTCCATCATCTTGGTGTGGCTACAGTACATTATTTGATAATTTACGAAATGTTTTTTGAGAGTGAGAACTCAAAGATATTAAATCATTTATGTTACCATTAAAGTTCGAAAACTGCTAACCTGCGCTGCACATTAACTTATCTGCCCAGCTGGAATGTGGAATCAAGTATTTTTTCCGTACTTTAACTATGTAATCTTCACTTAGCGGTTTCCATACTTTTCAAGTTCAAAAGTTTGTTTCTCATATTTTCTTTTTGTTAGAAATTTTGATTGAACGTTGACTGGGTCCAAAATAATTTAAATTAAACAATTAAAACAGAGTGTAGAAACAATGAGAGTGTTCAGTAAAATACTTCTTGAACAATATTAAATACATTTAATAACGATGATCAGTATATTTTAGAAATAAATTAAATGTATAAAGCTCCAATATTACAATGTATAGCTGCACACATCATAAACCATACCCCATACAGCTTACATAGCTGCACATAAGCAAAATTTTATCATATGCTACGAAAATTAGTTTTCTTAATTGTAATAATATATTATCCCAATTTATTTTTTGTATTGTAGTGTTTCAATTTATTGAAGATTGATCATATCAACTAATGTGTTACATTGTATTAAATTGACTCCTTCGGTACATAAAATAACTAAACAACAACATTTAACTTAAGTGTACGGAGACGTTGTTGTTGTTCTACCAAAGATCTTATTTTCACTGTAACTAGTGTCTAGCAGGTAATGTGCAGATTATCTAGACTTCGTAGTTTATCTAGGTAGTTTAAAAAATGAAACAATTTTCCGCATATTAACAGACCACCCTAGTTAAAGTGCAGATTGCATAGCTTATTGCAACATTAACTGATTTTTACATTTTAGCCGTTTACAATTATAATGACTGTTTCAAGAGAAGCTTGTTATTCACTGGAACACGAATAAGTATAAATTAGAAACAAATTAGTTTTTTTTAATCATATAGTAATTATTGAAAATTTTAAAAGTGTGTCTCGCAGAGAACGTTTGAAAAAATGTGGAAAGCATTGCAATAATATGCAAGCCCAGCCGATGTTATAACCCTAAATTTTACAGAAATAAATGGGTGTTCTTTAATTACATTATAAGACTGTGAATGATTCAAGAAAGACATAATGTTCTTCCAAAACATATTCAAAATGAAAAATTTGTTAGTATATTAAAAATATTTATCAGTTTTATATGTTTCTTAACTGTTGGACGAAAATTACTAAACGTTAATTTATATCTAGTTCTTTTAAGTTAACTGAATTACAAAATGATAGAAAATAAATGGATGCAATTGTTATTTTCAAGCAGCATACATTACGTTTCCCTTTCCTTTAATTTAACATCATGCCTATATTCACACATACACGGTGCTTGCACTAACAACCGATATAATTTTATAACACACACACAACTATTATTTTTCTTTTCAATTTCCAATAACGCATGTGTTTTAAATATTGAAATGAATGTATTGCCTTTATAAGTACCTCAGTAAAAAGGCGCCTCTCAAAGGTTTAACAGAAAAAAAGCTTGTAGCACCTCCCAAAATAATAAAATACCTCTTTTAAAAAAAAACCTTTACCGCGTCCTATTGGAAAGATTAGTTCCAAATTCTAAATCTGAAATTTAATTAGTTTTGGAGATATCTCAAGTGTTTTATGCGTTGTCAATCTGAAAACCTAAGCTTTTACAATGCTTTTATAAGTTTTTCTCACCATTTTATTTCGTCGAGGTAAGTGTTTTCTATTTCTTATGGCTGCAAGGTAGATGTTTGAAATGCTTTGTAAATACACTCATATACATGTACTATAAAAGTTAATATGAATTTAGGTCTAGATTGTGTGTGTTTTTTTAAAAAAAATCGGTTTCTTTTTTTTTGGGATGGTGTGTTTACAAAAAAAATTATTAGAATTCAACCAAAAAACACAGTTTATATTCCGTTGTTACTTTTGCACTCAATAATTAAAAAAAAACAGAACTTGAAATAAACAAAAATAAATGTGTTAATAAAAGTTTTCGTGTGTGTGTAAAAATTAAAAAAATTATTTTTTAAAGTGAAAAAAAAATATTTATTAAACTGATATTTTTTTTTAATATAATCTGAAAATAATAAATTTTTTAATATTTCTGTCTTCAAAAATTATTTTTTGAAACAAATGTTTATACCACATTAAGTAATGAATTTGAATGATTACTCTTACTGGCCATTTAAAATAAAAATGCCGGAATGATTTTTCTTATAATTTTCTTAATATTTCCTAATTTATTTAAACACTAAATCTAGTTTTATTTTAATTACAATCTGCACTTTAAAGTCGAATTTTGTGATAAAATGTGCAATTCATTTCTTAGAATTTCAATATATAATTTAAATACTACAAGGAACCAAAACTTATTCTGATTTATTTACTATAGTTCCAAACTATCGATGTCCTACATCATTTATTTCACAAGAATTATACGTATTTAAGTTATTTTTTAAATAATTCTATAGTTTCTAATTTTTATGGACTCTTATTTTTAATTTCGTTCTGAATAATTCATATTTTAAACTTTCAGATATGTTGTTAAATAATCAATTGAATCAATAACTTTAAATTAATTCAGTAAAAATATCGTTTAAAATTCTTCTCAACAATCAACTTAACTTAAAATTTTTTCGAGAGGTTATTTCCTTATCAGAAATATTTTTGTGAAACAAAATGTTAGAAGAACCAAAATTTTATAATTCAATCTTCATTTACTTTGACATGTAAGAAATCATTCATACAATGTTTATTTCATATGTAAGTAAATTCTTCAGAAATATCCTTAAAGACTGTAAAAATCTTAAATTGTTTAAAATTAAAGACCGAAAAGACAAATCATTTTCGAAAATTTAAATAAAAGTTTACAAAATGTCGTATTTTAGTTATAATAATACATAAATAAACAGAGTTTTAAACAATAATAATTCAAGTACTTATTTAAATGAATTGTAAAAATCAAGCATGAACTTATGATAATTAGAATTTCGCATAAAATATAATTTAATATATTTATTAATGACTTCTATAATATTCATAAATTACATTTGCATGTGTAAACTATGCAAATAATTTCTTCTTATAACTGCTTAACATTAGTTTTATTTATATTCAAGGAAAATAAATATATTTTTCTATATAAAAAGAATAATAGAGAATAAATATTACCTTTTGTTCCCATGATGTTAGAAAAAACTAGCTCTCTAATTAACAGTAAGCATTGTATTAACGTAGTTAATACCTATTAAAAAACTCCATAGAGTAGAAAATAAAATATGTTTCTCTAAATTGGTAATAAGGATAATAAATGTCCATTTATATTTTTCTGAACTCGCCCCATGAGCGATATTTTTCAGATATAAAGAATAATAAACATTTCTCAAGCCCGATTTATCTTGAACTCTGATGTGCGCGTGTGTTTTGTATTCCAAAACAACAACTTCCTTTTAATGTATGAATGACACTTCAATGACGTTAAAAAATAGCATGCCCTTCACAGCTGAATTACACTAATAGATAAGTACGTGCCATAAATAAAGTTTGGAAAAATTTCATGTCCCCAAATTTGTCGTAACTAAACTACATTCAGAAAGCCAACTGAAAACCACATACCTGTATGACCGTAATCCTGCAGCATCTTGAATGGACCGCAAAATCGTGACTAAATCACTCGTAAGCAAAAGCAGCCTCTTGCTAAAATGTTCCCCTATTCCTCCTCTCCCCCAGCAACCTAGCGGGTTGAGGTGTAATATTATGTAGAGGAAGAACTCGTACTGACCTATAACCTGCCCTTTGACCGTCAGATGTCTGTTTCACCGAAGATGGTTGTTTTTAATTCTGGAACTGAACGATTAGTTCGGGTTGGTCGGTGTTTAGTATTTCTGCACTTTGTATTTTAAAGTACATATCCGGTTAACTTAGGTAGATTTTATAAACACATGTTGGGTGCAGCTTATAATTAGATGTTTTGGGTATCAGGTTGTGACTCTTTACTTAGATATAATTTGTTTTATTGAAATGATTTATTACTAAATTTCTTATTTACTATTAATAAAAATCATATTATAAAGCTCATAAATGTAGCATCACAGCTATTGTTTTATTTTTATTTTCGCTCATCAATTATTTTTCTTTCGTATTGTAATTCTTAGCAGACTTATAAATAAACTTATAGATAAGACTGTGTGTGTGAATCAATTTTTTTTTTTAAATTTCAAAATATATCTATGAGGAAAAAAATGTTCTACGGTATAAAGATTGAATGAAAAAAAAAAAGAAAAGAAAGAAACGAGTCTTACAGTAGTCGCATATGATATGTAACATCTGACATGTTATCGTGGTAAATACGCAATATTAGTTTTTTTCCTGAAAAAATATGAATCGGGTATGATTGGAAATAATTTTCTATCGAATAATTATATCTTTAATGAAAATTGTATTTAATTAACAAAAAAGTAGTAAAAAAATGCAATATTTTATCAAAAATAATTATTCTTGTTCAATTTGGGGAAGAGAGGAGACAATAGACTTATGTAACTAAAATATGACACATATACTTGTGATTTCAAAGTATTTAAAAACCGTTGAAAAAAACAGCGTCAATAACAGTACCACTGTTAGCAGTCGAAACATTTTGAGTTGTGATCATTTCGAGCTTGAGTTCATCATTCATAAAAGTTATGAGTGGCTCAGCTTTTGGCAAACTGAACTTAAACTTAAAAACAGCAATCAAAATCTGGGGAAGCAAGTGATAATTTTTTAAAAGGGCAGAACCACCTTCATTATATGGTAAAAATGTAAAATGCAGGAAATCTTTCTTTTCTTTTTTTTTTTTTTTTTTTTTTTTACTGTTTGATTCGAAGAAATGTATATGACCACCGAAAACACTGTTTGTCCATTTTCAAATAAGCACTTATGTCCCCAATATCATGACTAACGGATATAGAGCCAAGTGCTCGAGTGCTTGATGGCTACTAGAGTTGGACCCCCATGCGAGGGTAGCGAAAAGACACAGCCACACACTCTCGTTGGTCAAATCAAGTAGCGTACGCTTACGTCATATCCTGTTACAGACATCCGTCCCTTTTCACGAAATCGCTCTCAACAAATATCCAGCAACCGAGAGGAAAGAAGTTATACATCAAAAATCATTTAAAATCGTATTAGAAATGTAATGGAAAAAATTTGATTGAATCACTTCAGACTCAAAATAAATTATTTTTCTGCTATACAAATCTTTAAAAAATCATCGTTGATAAATGGGTACTGAGTAAAGAGTCGTACAATGTACATTGCAATATTCCATAACCTTTTTTCTCTCTCTCTCTCTCCCCTACAGGGCTGGGGGATGTACGTTAAATATGTCAAGGCTCGAAACGTCTTCCCGTTGATGTAGTGTAGATGTTAGGAGAAGGGGAGCCAACTCGGGTGTCGTTCTCTTGACCATAGCTCAAAATTACCATCACCAAAAACCTTTTCGCAGCGTAAAAGTGTGAGGTTAAATAAGTCAACTCGCCCCGCACAGTCCGATGTAAGCTTTATCTCCTGATTAGCTTTCTAGGGTACTGCAATTACACAGCAAGTATATAGAGCACTGCAATTGCACTGTGACAGTATGTTTTTTTTTAAAAGTTTAATACTACAGAAGCTTTTAAAGGTACCTGGCAGTTTTTTTTATTGTTATTTAGTAAGTGTCTTCTCATCTAATTGAATGTTAAAAATGTATCAATTTATTTTTTCCCCTTCAATAAAAGTTACTTAGACT
Organism: Trichonephila clavipes; assembly: GCA_019973935.1. NCBI lineage: Eukaryota > Metazoa > Arthropoda > Arachnida > Araneae > Nephilidae > Trichonephila > Trichonephila clavipes. The sequence goes on from BMAU01014696.1 coordinate 988,976, forward strand.
TTTCACCACAAAAAAAGTTCAAATACCTAAATTTCATTTCCCTTGTTTCACTACTTGACATAAAACAAAAAATAGTTTTTTTTAATTTTATTTTTTTTTCCTTCATCAACATACCAGATGACATCTTTTCCTCATATATACATTTTTAAATTCTGGAAAAAGGTTTTCGATCAACACCCTAGTACACATTTGGGTGATTTAAAGTTCTTATTTCTGCATGATTTGTACTAAGTTATTTTTAGAAGAGCGGAGTATTCATTTCAACATATATATTTTAAACGTATTTTAATGCTTCAAAATATGTATGCATTAAAGAAAATCGCGTAATTATTATATGAATTATGTGCATGATCTGTTATTCAAGAAATAATAAAATTTAATTGTGATAGCTAAAGTTATCAAGGTTTCCAAAGTATAGTATTTTATGATGGTAGAAAGTATGATTACGGTAAAAAAAATTAAAAACACCTTTTAGTAAAACAAATAATTTTATTAAGCAAAATGTGAATAAAAACCTTTTTATAAATAATTTACATTTTATATAAAAACAAAATTGGCTGTAAGAAAAAACTCGAATTATTTTAAAGTATTGTAAAGTGATAGTAAAAGTGTTAATGCCTTGTTCTGAATCTTCATTTTATTTCATTGCAGTGTAGTATAAAAAACATTTTACGACCAGAACGTGTTAGACTTTCTTTCTCCATAAATCTCTAAAAATAAAGAGGAAATCATCACTCAACCGAAAGAAATGCCTATAAATGGGGGGGATGTAACTTTCTAAGCTCTTCCACTTCCAACAAACAGTTCCATGAGTATTTTTGTAACATCCTTGTCCTCAAAATCGTAACCATTTAAGCGTAATAACTTTTAGCCCTCCCTTCACCGAACTACGTCAAAAGAAATAGTACCATACTTCGTTTTCTTGACGAATGCTACGAGCAGATATTTAATAGAAAACACTGGGGGCAGGGAGAAACCCGTTATTGCCAACTTCTCTGCTCTGGTCCATTCCTAGAAAATATTCGATTATGAATCGATGAAAGAGCTTATATCGCCTAATCGATTTGTACACGCCTGGTCGCCCTACTTAACGACAGAAATGACCTAACTTATATATAGAGTCACTTTTGCTTTATTATCTCTGGTTGTGTTTTTGGTTCTCATTTTGATGGAATGTAGAGTTAGTTTTCCCTTGATCATTTCGTTATTTTTAGAAAATTGGTTTGAGGTTATGTTCCTAAGTTCCATGACTTGAAATTATGCTTTCAATTTCGTGTTGAATGTTGTATTTTTCTTCATTTGGTTTATTTAATATGGAATTGAAAAATGATATCTAAATTTAGGGCAGAAAAGTTTTTCCCTATGTACTGCTCCAAACATTTCTCTCTTTGGACCTCAATGATATTTTCTTTAAAGTATTGCGAAAATAATCTAAAAAATGAAATTAATTTCAATTCAAAAGAGTTATATTGTTAATTTTGCATTTTTTTAAGACTTCTATTCTAAAATAATCTGATGTTTCAATAACTATTGAAAAACAGTGGGTATTATAAGTATATTTAATTCTTTTAAATCTCAGGTTCTATGTGTCTATATATGAAAATGCGTTTAAATACTCTTAAGTAGCTTTGCAATACCGCTATGAGCGATTATTTACTTTTTTGTCAGCCTAGTCAATTTTTGTGTAATATAATCAACTTATTCGGCAAATTTATACTTTACTGCGTTATTGGAATTTGTTTTCTTATTTCACTAAATATTGATATCCTATAGCTTTCACTCTTCCCTATATCTTATATATATATATATATATATATATATATATATATATATATATATATATATAACACAAGAAATAACGTAATAAAAATATAAAAGCTAAGCATGAAAATCGAATTTATAGAAAAATACAAAAAGGAATTATAAAAATGAACCTAGCGAGTCAAAAAGCAGTTTCGGACTTAGGACCAAATAAGTGGGGTTAAACAAGTTTGCAGGCGCAAAACTTCCCCCTTTGCAACTCGGTAGGAAACACCAAAATAAATAAACAAAAATTCAAAGTATATAAAAACTCACAGAAAGTATGATAAAACCACTGACTAATGTTCTGTAACAAATTCTCCCAAGATCTTAAAGCAGAAAAATCCTAAAGCAATAATTACGTAAGAAAAGTAGAAAAATCCTAAAGCAATTACGTAAGAAACATCTTTTTCAAAAAAGAATTTAACAAAATTTCTTTACTCGCAGAGCTTTTTCCAAGATAATCAAGAGTCTTGAAATTAATGAAAAGCAATTATTCACCGAGTTGAAAAACCTGAATATACATAGACGCATCTTTTGAACTATCTTTTAAACTAGCCAGCAAAAATAGATACCAAAAGAGATAACAATCAAATTTGGTAGGCTATGAATTGGTTGATTGTCAAAAATTTAAATTTTCTGGGCTCTAATTTGATTGGTTGTCAAAAGTGTGTAAGATGCTCAAGATGTGTGAGGAAAAGATGTAAAATGTGAGATGAATGTTATGATATAATCTTCCTAGCAAGACCACTAACATGCTGAATTTGAAATTCTATTGTTGTGAGGTGAATTTGGAATTAGGAGTAGCAAGACCGTTAATGTATTTGTGATGAATATAAGTTAAAGGGGTATTTATGATCTAAACAACATTAAAAATTTTTTTTGATATTAAAATTTTTTCTGTAAATTGATAAATGCATGTTACTATTCCATACAGGAATTTTAATTATATGTAACTTAAAAAAATCTCTTTTGTCAAAAGTATTACTGACTACATTATTGTTAATAAGATGCAAGTCTAAATCCAAGAATTCTACCATATTAGAATTAAAGTTAGTTTTAAGGAGGTATATATATATATATATATATATATATATATATCGCAGGGAAATTAGGTGTTTCATCAAATTCTTAAGGGATATGATAAATTGACCGGAGATTTTAAAATAATGTCTCTTCAATGTCATTTTCCTGATAAATAAAAGTGATTTTATCGAAATCCTGATCTGTTTCAGTGAAATGAAGAAAATGTCAGGATTTGCATTGGAAAATGCAGTCCAGGTAAGGGAGACACAGGGAGGGTTGAGGGGATCGAGTCCTTGCGCTTCCTAACCATACGAGTAGTACTATCGATGCCCTAAATATCAACCGCATACCTTTAAAAAATAGCACCATAGGATTAACATAGGCAGTGATATTTTAGTGTGTAAGTAACCGAGAGGAAAGATATTACACATAAAAAATACCAGCCTAATTTTCTAATTATTTGTTAATTAGTTTCGAATAAATAGTTTTTATTTTACTAACTATTGTTGTATAACTTACTTCTACGTTTAATAATCCACCATATTTGTTGAATAAATACACTTTTAAACTCTTGCCAATATTATTTCATCATTTCACTGATTTCACCTTATTCAAATCCCTTACTTTTATCAGGCAAATGACTTTGAAGAGACGTTAATTTAACATCGCCCTTAGGAATTTGATGATATTCCTAATTTCATCATTTTCCTGCGACATATGTATATATGTGTGTATGTGTGTATGTATACATAATTAGGCATATGTATGAAATGAATCAATGAGATGGCATTTTTTTTAAATTTTAGTCAAGACAATTATAAATTGAAATATTTTACACTCAAGTGTCGAGGAACAATGTATGGAATTATTTGTTTTCTATATTTAAACACTCCAGAAAGACAGGAGAACATTTAATATAAAAAATATAATCATGTGTTCAAGTGAAAGAAATTACTAGATATTTTAAGAAATCACCTCAGTATTTTAGGGAAAGCGGTCATACGAATGTAGGCTAATGTAGGCGAAGGCATAAGGTGAATGTGGGCTATTAAGATATTCTCTTTTACTATAAATCGACAGTAAATCAGAATTGGTCATATTTTAAGGTCTAATCTTTTTAACGTGAAATCCCAAATAAATCTCTCTCTGTTAAAACATTGCTTTTAATCTTTTAATTCTAAATGAAACAAAACTTGTTTTGGAATAGAGTATTCGTAGTTATGGTTTAGATAAAATGTGATAGAGAGTTAAGGTATCCGACTACGTTCGGGACCCTGATTTTACAAAATCACATAAATGGATAATTTTCATGATAATTAGGGTCACTTAGATTAGACTACATGTATAAAATTGTTTTGAGGATATTTTGACAAAAAAATTTATTTAAATACAATATTTTGGAAAAAAATTAACTTAAAAGAAACTTTTTTCAAAATGTTCTCCTTTTGCGAAAAATGCTTCTATTGTATCACTAGTTTGCCTGCATATAGCGCTGACCTCTTTACAGAGGCTCAGCTATGAATTTTGAAAAATTCACATTATTTTCAGAGTTACAACCAATTGAAACAGTTATCGGCGATTTTTTCTTAAAAGTGCTCCCATTTGCTGTCGTAAAATATAGATAAACCCACTTCTAAGTTATATATTTCAAAAATTCTAGTTGAGCCTCTGTATAGAGGTCTGAGCTTTAAACAGGCAAAATATTATTATAATAGAAGCATTTTTCACAAAAGGAGAACATTTTGAAAAAGATTATTCTAAGTTAATTGTTTGGCAAAATATTGTATTTAAATATTTTGTTTTCAAAATGGCCTTAAAACAATTGTATACATGTATTCTAATCTAAGTGACACTAAATATCATGGAAATTATCCATTTATTCGCTTTTGCAATGTCACGGTTCGGATCGTAGTCGGATACTTCAAGAATTTTAAGTAAATATTTATTACATCGTATGCTTGTGTGTATAGTATGTTTGAATGTAACTTAAAAATTTTTGCTCACATTATAGATCTAATGTGAATTATAGCCATCACCGACCACTTATTAATAACAAACATTTATTTTAAAGTTCCTGTTTTTGCATTACCTTTTAAATCTGAAAATATCACTCAATAATCACATATTATGTATAAAAGAACTAGGATAATAAAAAAATGATTTATATGTTTGTATATCACACATCAGTGTATACTCTAAGTTTAATATTATTTTAAAAAGTCAAAATGCAATGAATTGTTTCTTAATTATTTTAGGATGTATTGTGTTTTGCTGACTTAATAGCTGGGTATATATTTTTTATAAACAGCACTTCCAAGCTGTAAAAGCGTTTTGGTAGACTTGAACCGTGCTCTATCTGTGTATTTTATTAATCATCCGGGGTGGTAGAACCCCCTCAGTATAGAGGGTGCTGCTTGTAATAACATGTGTTGTTGACACCAGAGATCTTCTGTACGTGACCGAGTGCAGACGCACTCCATATTCCATTAAACTTATTATTTAATCTTACACTTGTCTTCGTTGAATTAATTGAGTCTAACGGATTGTGATGATATGAAAGTTGATTGATATAAAAGCATTCTACCACTGATTAACTGAACCATCGATGAAAGAAACATTGGTGCATACGGCCTGTGAATTGGAAATCGATGATAGTAGCATTGGTGCAACGGCCTGAAATTAATGAAAATTGATGAAATTGATGAAAGAATCATTTTTGATACCCTCGACCAAGAGGTTGGAATATCATCGTCGACAGTGAATTCAGGTAAGCCGAATTTTTATTGAAAAACTGAATTATACCTGAATAGAAGATTAAAATGTCAGAAGATCTCTCAAAATTTAAAAAGAAGCGTACTGCGGTACGTTCTTCGTTGACAAAATTGATAAATAAAATTGAAGGAAAGATCAACAATGAAAATGAACCTGTTGATCAATTTGAAGCTTTTATAGAGCAATTAAATGATAAAAGAAAGTAACTTAAGTTTATTAAATACACTAATTGAAGACCGTTTGTCTGTTGACACTATTACTGAAGATATAGAAGCTTCGGAAGAAATTAAAGAGAAGATTATATTTTGGAAAACGAAGCTTTCTTCTAAAATTAGGAGAATAAATTCTGACTCTATCCAGGTTGATACAGTTTCTCGAAATATCCAAGTTATTGATTTCAATAGTTTTGAATGTATGAACATAAATTTACCTAAATTGCATATAAATAAGTATTCTGGAAATTATTCTGAATGGTTAGATTTTTATAATTTATTTGAAAGCTCTATTCATAATAACAATAGACTAAGCAAAGTTGATAAATTTAATTATTTAAAATCATATTTATGTGGTAATGCGCTTGCTTGTATTAATGGATTTCCAATTTCTGATGATAATTATGATAGAGCTCTTGATTTATTAAAAGATAGATTTGGAAATAAAAACATGTTAATTAACGCTCATTTGAGCAATTTATTAAATTTAACACCTGTTAGAAACCCTACTGATATTGTGGGCTTAAGAAATTTGTACGATAGAGCAGAAACGCAAATAAGGAGTCTTGCAAGTTTAGGAGTTAATGGAGAATCCTACTCAAACTTATTAACACCCATCCTTTTGAAACAGATACCCTCGGAACTCGTTTCGGAATTCAATCGTTCTCAAAAGGACGAAGGGTTTGACCTGAGCGCTCTGTTACAGTTCCTGCACTTAGAAATCCGTAGTAGGGAACGAGCTTCTCAAATAAACAGTCATAAACAATGTCATTATTCCCCTCCATCGCAAGACAGAACAAAAAATAAAGGCTCCTATTTCCTCGGACAACGCATGAAGCCACCCCCGAATAGAGTACATTTCCGACCCCATTCATTTCCCACCCCTTTGGAGAAAGTAGAACTTAGAAGCCGAAAATGCTTATACTGCAACAAAGGTCATGAACTCGACACTTGCCGTTCCTTTGGTGCTCACGAAAAGCGAGAAATTTTTAAGGGGGAAGGGCTGTTGTGTTTTTATGTGTGTTGCCCGGTCATAGAGCAATGGAATGTGTAACAGGGGAGTCGTGTCCTATTTGTAATGGATCCCACCATTTCTCAATATGTTTTCGGAATCGACATGATGACGACTTGTCTCCGAAAAGGGACACTGATAATGTAATTTCAACAGTAATTAAAACAGAAGTAAATAGTGTATTATTTTACAAACATGCGCCGCATTAATAGATGTCAAAAATGAACAAAGAAGTTGTTAGATTATTTTTAGATAATGGTTCACAGAGAAGTTTTGTTTTAAAAGAGTACTTCTGAGAAATTTAACTTTCCAATTCTTAGAAAGAAAACCTTTCCATTTGCACATTTGGTGCTAAAGAAACTGAAACAAAAACTTTAAATATAGTTAAAATAAGATTGAAAAACAGGGATGATCCAAATTTGTGCATTGAAATAGAGGCGGTAGAGACAGAACATATTTCTATCACGAATTTACCGACTCCTGATAGAAATATTGATAAAAAATTTAGCTATTTAAAAATGTACAATTAGCCGATTCTTATGAATTTAACGATAAAGAAATATCAATTCTTATTGGTGCGGACTATTATTATCAAGTAATTACAGGTAGAATTACGCGTCTAAACAAAAATCTTGTGACAGTAGAAACATTATTCGGATGGTCTTTACAAGGGCAGAGTATAGATTCTGAGGACCTTTTAACAATGAGTGTTATTGTTAATGAATCCAATATTTCTAAACAGCTTAGTGAATTTTGGAATTTAGAGAACTTAGGAATAGAAGCAGAGGTGTCCGATGAGGAAAATATTGATAATGATATAACGTCTGAATTTGAAGCGGGAATTTCATACCAAAATAAGCGGTATAAAGTTAAATTCCCTTGGAAACCTAACATGAAAACATTATTAGAAAATAATGAAGTTGCTAGGAAAAGATTTCTAAAGTTAAGATCACGTTTTAAAAATGACAGTTCCTTATTTGAGGATTACAAATTAGTTGTAAATAATTATCTTTCTGAGAAAATCATAGAACGTGTTCCATTTGAAGAAGAAAATCTAAAGCATAATATTTTTTATCTACCACATAGAGCAGTAATACGTACTGATAAAACTACAAGCAAATTGCGAATCGTATTTGATGCGTCATCACTTGCGAAATCACAGCTATCTTTGAACGATTGTTTACACACAGGGCTAAATTTTATACCTAACCTATTTTTTCTATTAATCAAATTTAGAGTGAATCCAATTGCATTTGTAGCTGACATAAAAGTGGCATTTTTGATGATTGAGATAGACGAAAGTGAAAGGGATTTTACAAGATTTTTCTGGGATGAAAATCCAGGAATTGATTTAGAAAACAAACGGCTTGATATTTTCCGTATGACTAGAGTTTTATTTGGAGTAAAATCATGTCTATTTCTTCTTGCAGCTACAATAAAGCATCATCTTAAAAAATATGTGGATATTTTTCCTGATACATTTAACCATCTTAACCAGTCATTGTATGTTGATGATTTTCTGTGTGGAAATGTCAGTGTCCAAGCAGCCTTGACGACCTGCATAGAAAGCAAACAAATTTTGGAGGATGCATGTATGGATCTTCGGAAATGGAGAACCAACTCTTCCGAGCTAAATCAAAGGTTAAAAAATTTAAATTTTGAAGTAGATGAACATAAAGAGTCATTGAACGCGTTGATAGCTTCAAAGGTCTTAGGAGTTGGTTGGAATGAAAAATCTGATACATTATATTTTCATTCCAGCGATTTAAGAACATTTCTTTCTAAAAGAATTAATACAAAAGGATATTTGTTACAAGCCGCAGATCGATTATTTGACCCAGGAGGTAGATTGAAACATTCGACCCTATCTGAATTCCAAAAACATCAAATGATGTTGCGAAAGGCAACGAACTTCAAGGGAGCAAGAAACATTCTTAATGAATGGAACGAAATTTGCAAGTCCAACAGAATTCAACTATTCAGCGCGGAAGAGGGAATCGAATGGAACTTCATTCCACCCGCTTCTCCCCATTTCGGTGGATTGTGGGAAGCAAACATTAAGTCCATGAAACGCATTTTATTGAGGGTAGCGAAATCGGCTATCATGAACTTCGAAGAGTTAACTACGTTGATGGCACAAATCGAAGCAGTTCTGAATTCACGTCCCTTGTCTCCACTTTCTTCGGACCCCAATGATCTTAACCCTTTGACCCCGGGGCATTTCTTGACGAACTGTGCAATTTCATCCTTTCCTGAACCTTATACTGCTTCGGATTCTTTGTCCTATCATTCCAGGTGGAAACTCGTTCAATCTCTGAGAGACAAATTTTGGAACCGTTGGAGCACCGAATATCTGACCCATCTGTAGACCCGTGCTAAATGGAGTGAACAGAACCCTAACCTGATGGAGAATCAGCTCGTTCTTTTAAAGGATCCCAACACCAAGCCCCTGGACTGGCCTATGGGGCGTATTCTTGAAGTATTTCCCGGTAGTGATGGTCTTGTAAGAGTAATTAATGTGAAAACCTCAACAGGTATTTTAAAACGAGCCATCACAAAGGTAGTGCCTTTACCTATTCCACTTGATCCTGCAACTGTAGAGAAGAACAATTGAACATATTTTACAATTTCTTGAACTTTAACTTTATATTATTCTATTTACATAATTGCTAATTTGATTTTCAGTATTATTGATAACTCATGTGATTTAAGAATTGCTAATTTTATTTCAGAATTATTGATAATGCATGTGATTTAAGAATTGCTAATTTTATTTCAGAATTATTGATAATGCATGTGATTTAAGAATTGCTAATTTTATTTCAGAATTATTGATGATGAATATGATTTGAGAATTGAATTCATAGGATTTTATTTTTATTATTTCACATTGCATGAATTTTATTTGTATTATTTCATTTTGCATGAATTTTACTTAAATTACCTTAGAATTTGAATTATCTTAATCAGGAGTTTAAGCGGGGAGTAATGGTAGAACCCCCTCAGTATAGAGGGCGCTGCTTGTAATAACATGTGTTGTTGACACCAGAGATCTTCTGTACGTGACCGAGTGCAGACGCACTCCATATTCCATTAAACTTATTATTTAATCTTACACTTGTCTTCGTTGAATTAATTGAGTCTAACGGATTGTGATGATATGAAAGTTGATTGATATAAAAGCATTCTACCACTGATTAACTGAACCATCGATGATAGTAACACGGGGAAAATATTTCTTAACTCTTGTTTGTTTTTAAAATCACTTCTCATAGAAGAACCTTAATTTATGTAAATGAGAGTTGATGTATTAAAACTCCATTTAAGTTTAGGAAAGATAGTCGATAGTCGTTAGTCCTACATAGTTTAGAATATTTAAGTTAACAATTAAATGCCACGAAGTTTCAGAAGGAGGATCCTACGCTTACTGTACAAGCTAACTAGCCAAGCCAGGATAAGTACCACATTACATCGGATCTCAGCGAGAGACAAGTGATCCAATTATTTTTTATAGGTATTTAGATCAGTAATTAAGTTAACGACTCCCTTGGTTTGGATAACCTTCTAAAATAAAATTAAAAAAAATAAAAAGTGCAATTTTAAACCAGCATGATGACTTTGAATTTAGATAAACTAACTTTTTTCTATGTAAGCTGATACTTACATAGAAAAGAAGTCTTTAGTGTCACAAGGACTCGAACACACAATTCAATAAATCTGTCCAAGAGAAGGGACGTATTAAAACTTCTTGAGGCCCTGGACCCCTACTCAGATGTAAGGCACACCCGTCACCCATAAAAGTAGACAGAACATACTATACGTTGTCAAGTACTCGTACATTTAATAACCCGAAGAAAACAAATGTGTATGACTTTATAATCGCACAGACCTGCTCGACCAACTACTGCATTTTCTATAAATGAGTAATGATGGTGTATGGTGGTAGGCACAGGTCTATAAATAGGCCATGGTCATCACATGTAGCCAATTAACAAAACATTCGAAATTCATTGTTTTTTCGGTTAATACAACAGAAAATAAAATTTAACCGTTGAAATTATTCTAATCAATATTTTATTAAGGCTGAGTCGAGAATAAGATTAGGCCCCATTGTGGCGAGGCCTGGGGCCTGGGCCCAGATGGCTCGTGCCTTAAGACGTTCCTGGCCACAAAGTTGTTAACGTGACAACTCTGATACCAAAGGTCTGATGATTTCAAGGTAGATTCTTTGCCATCAAAATATAAGAAAACGTGAAAATGAAATATAAACTTAAATCGAATTAATTTTTTAATTTTTTTTCTTAAAACACTGAACATAAAATACGCTTATATTTTAAAATTTGATTTAAATAAATTACCTGTTATTAAGAAATAAGAGTTTACCGAGAAATGTTTCTTAAAGTTTAAGAATTTTGTACTATTATATCTGAACAATTTTAAATTATATATAATATTTGCTTGATTTGAGAATAAAAATGTTTTATTTCAAGCTTGAATCTTTCGTAGAATAAAGTTTGATGATAAATTTGTAGACATAAAAAAACTATGTGTGTGTTAATATTACAATCACTGAAGCTGCAGCTTAAAGCCCTCTTGGACAGAATAGAAATATTTTATTTTCACCTTATTATACATACATATAGGTTGCGAGATATTTCACTGAAAAATTCTACTTGTATTGATCAGAGAAAAAACTTTTCTGTTAAAAGGTACACTTCGCCCAAACTGTTGACAATAAAGGTCTAAGTTGACAGCTCGAACATCTGTCACTTTTCTTAAGTGATTTTCTAGATCGAAACTGCACCAAACACTGATCATAAATGTTTTTTTTTTTCGAAGCTTCCTAGTTTCGCAACAGGTTTTGTAAGTTTGTCAATAATAGGTTTCAAAGAGGAATTTGCATCTTCCTTCACATTTTGATGTAGACGATAGAAAAGTTCTCAGAAACTTTGCATATACTGCAGATTTATGTTTGTGATGGATTTTACAGAATGATGTTTACAAGCTTTCTTGATATGAATTTTCTTAATCCAGGGAAAAGGTTCCAACTATTGATAATATTTCGATTCTAAAAAACCTATGAAACTGATATCATGCATTTTTTTGTATATAATAAGCATTTTTTTGTATTCATAACGATATCCATTTGAGTAATAATTGTAAATTAATATTATTATAATTTTGGCTCATAAGTAGCTACATATAATAAATGATATAATGAGCTTGAAAAAATTAACATATTCTTAAATCTACTTTGTTTCCGACAGGTAGAGGTGTATGAAACCTTTCTGAAAATCTTACTTTATAACTAAAATAAAATGGAGAAAAGTGAACCAACTTTTAAAAAAATAGTATGAAGGAAAGACAATTTATTACTTTTTTATAAATATATAAAAAACACTTGCAATTTTTTTGCAAATATCTGAAAAACAAATATTGATATTCGCAGAAAAACAAGATATGCAAATGAAGGAAAATATGAAAAATGATGTAAATATATTTATTTAAAAAAAACTCGCCAAGACCATTAAAATAACCTTTAAATATTTGAATATAAAAGAGTGAAAAAATATTATGAATGTGTTGAAGTGCCAAAATAAAGAGAAAATTCTTAAGTAATGACATATATATATATATATATATATACATATATATATACATATATATATATATACATATATACACATATATATATATACATATATATATATATATATATATATATATACATATATATATATACATATATATATATATATATACATATATATGTATATACATATATATATATATACATATATATATATATATATATATATACATATATATATATATATATAGTTTTATATGACTCGTTCTCGGTTATTATTTCACTGTGTTTTTTGTTTTTGTATTTTACATTTACACAAAAATATTTTTAAACGTATTCTTGAAATAATAAACTTTAAATTTAAGCACATTTCCTTCCGACAAATTACTGATTAATTTTCACTAAGAAGAAATTAGATTTAAAAAAAGCTTAAATTCTACATTCATTTTGACTATAAATTACAAACATCCACATTTATATATTTTTTTAATTTATATTTTATGTGCTCTACTTTACAGAAAATAAAATTTGAATATTAAAGATTTGAAGAGATAATTGGAATTTTGAAAATAACAAATACATCTCTATATGTTACAAACTCTGCAGAGTGAGAACTGCTTTGAAAAAAAAACGTGATGTTTAACCAGTTTTACGTCTGTTCAAACTCTTCCCTTTCAACATATAATTCCGAGTGAACTTCTATGGAATTCAATGGATTGAAATTTTAATTTTTTTAGCAATAAAAAGAATACATACCTACAACAGTTTGAAAATGTTTACATCAGTACTAATCACTGAACAACAAAGCATTTCTTAATTCAAGGACTGAAATAAAACTTCAAAGTGTAAGGCACAAGGGACAGTTAGGAGTAAAATCAATGAGTATGATTTTTTTACTAAAATATTGCTAAAAAAATTAATATTATTTAGCGAAAAACTAAATTGTCGATACTATAATAATACTATGTGTGTTAGCTATAAATATTCTGTAATTATTATTTATATGACCCGCAATATCACCATCTATAAGATATTCCTCATTGTTAAACTTTAATGTAAAACAGTGTTTTAAGTAAATGTAATCTGTAAAGAGAGTAACGTGCATTAGAATTAATATAAATATTTATGCATAACGTTATCGTTGTGTTACGCATTATTTACTATTACATAATTTTAAACACTGATATTTGAAATTTAAAACCAAATAGTGTTTATTTTTAATTTATGTTTACCTTGTACGATAGTACTCTTCTTTCAACATTGGTATAAGAAACAATAATTATGAAAGAAAATTCTAGTTTTACCGACTAAATCATATATGTCTATGGCTCTACGTTAACATAGGATCGAAACATGCAAGGTAACTTTGTGAAGAAATATAAATAGTTAAGTAACTCTTTGTTCACTATAAGTCGATTATTTTATAAATTTTTTGAGTCTTTTTCTTTATTGTAATTCAAACGGACTATAGATTCTATCAAAAAACATCATAAACATTTATTTCTACAATTCGATCGCACTAAAACATAACCCCTAAAAGTTTCAACCCATGCAGCGGAATTCAATTAATCAAGTATATTTTGTCTCATAGCATCCAGCAATTTATTTGTCTGGGTTAGTTATTTAAACTTCGGAAACAGCAAGCAAAAGCAATCTAGATTCTACACGGCAAATTGAGTTGTCAGAAATTGTCAACTCAAAGCTAACGTCTCAATTACTGTCATGGATTTCATATCTAACGCCTGCCGCACTGTATTTAAAGTTTGGCAGTAGAATTTACAGACTCAATGAAGTATGCAGAAAGTCTTAACTGTGAAAATTATACAGTTTTGTCATTATATAGAAGAATTTATGTTTCACTATATACACACAATTAGATATATTTATCCACAATTGTAGTTTGAATTACCGCAAATTCCGGTGTATAGCGAGGACTTTTAACTCACAGAATAAGATCAAAATTTAAGGATGCGGTTTATATACAGGTATACAGATAGATAGCCTTAAAAATAAAAAAAAAGAAATGGATGAGGATACAAAAAGTTATTTTTCTGCATATATCGAAATGCTGCTTATTTAAAATAATGATATTCCTTATGAACTTAAAGACTTGTGGTCTTGGGAGTGTATTGTTGCTTCACTTGAGATAACTCAAGTAAATAACTTCAAACCATGTTAACCAATGTTAGACCTGTATTTCCAGTTCCTTCGTAATAAATTATAATTTTAAAAAAACTAAAAAAAAACCACGCTTTTAAACTAAAACTAAAAAGTAAAAAAGTAATTCTTAATGTAAGAATAAATTGATTAACGAGAAAATTATATAATGCCATTGTCATAAAAGTGTGGGGTGCTCTATATTAATTGTTATAATATCTTACTAGTTCTCCACCGAAGTGAAAAAGTGAAATACAAAGCACATCCCACGCTTTTACCACAATGACATTAACATTCTCATTAATCATTTTATTCTTATATTAAGCATTATTTTTTATGTTTTAGTTCGATTCACTGTAAAAGCATGTTTTTCAGTCTACAATAAAAGCCTGGTTTTATTTTTTTAGTTTTGAAAACTATGAATTATTCTTTGTTGAATATATCCTTGAGTTTGATATTCAGAGCCGGAATTATGTGGCTGCAGTATTTAGTCTTGCTCTTCAATGGATTTTAATTAAGGGGTCTGAGGGAGTGTGAGTGAGTGAATATTAACGTCGCACTGTACAGCTACACGAGGGCTTTTGGTGACAGTCCTCGTAGTTTTGAACCATGGTCAACACCTGAGCTGACACCTCCTCTCCCAACTACCACACCACACCAACGGGGTCATTTGAGCTTTCTACAGATGTAACGTGCACCGCCCTCCTACACAACGGGTCTTTAGTGGTACTGGGCTTAAACTTATGACATGTCTGCCATGATCCTATACCTTGACCACTAGGCTACCGCAGTCCTTTAATGGGTCTGAAGCAGTGTTTCTCAAACTGTGGGGCGCGCCCCCCTGGGGGGCGCGAGCATATTGAAAATAAAAGATTCAAAACATAATTTTTTGGATTGAAGTAAAACAAAATGCTTTCTGACATAATAAAAAATACACATTTAATACACTGATATAATTTATTTTTATCATCTGGTGATCATCAAAAATAAAAGATTCCCCTTCAAACGCTCATAAGCCATCTTTTATCCTAAAATCAAATTAAAAAAATATTTTGTTTGCTTTGCTGTAATCCCACGATGAGAGATTTTTTTATTACGTTTCTTTTAACCTAAAATATTACTTAAGCTGACCTTCGAACTTACTGGTATGGTTATCTCCGTCATTTTTTTAAGGGAAGTTGTAAATAATATATTTCTATTTCGCCTTTTTCCATGTGAAAGAGTTTTATGTTATATGGATGAGCATATTGAGTACTTTGAAGAATTATATGGCCAAGATGTATTTTTATTCATCTGAAACATATAATGCATAACGAAAAACGTTTTACACAATTATTTTTTAGAACATGCTACATTTTCCCCATGAACATTTTGTGGTTTTGATTGCTGTGTTGTACGACTTATGGTTTATAAATGAAAATGAGCAGAATACTAAAAAAATGGGCGTCTGTGATCCCTATTGAAGGAAGTTGAATTTGATCAAGCAATTGAAGAACCTACTGAAATAATGCATTATAATCAAGACAACGAAAGTTAATATCAGAAAAGCTTTAGACATGAAACGTTTGAGTTGATTTGAAATTTTCAAATGCTGCCTAAAGATCTCTATGAAAAAACTATGAAGCCATAATGTAGTACTTCGCCTTGTCAAAAAGACACAAGGAAGAAAAAGTTCCAAATACTATTTGTAGATCATCAAAAAACAGCAAAACTACAAAAACGTGAACAAATTATAACAGTTTTGCTGGAAAATAACGTTCCTGTGTTGTTAGCGAAAAATGTCTGTGATTTATGTACTTTATTAAGGACACGCACATTTGGAACATTTTCTTTAGTTTTATTGGACTTTTTCTCAAAGTTTCAAAGAAAAATTGAAAAGTTCTTGAAAGTAGATAAGAATATTTTCTCTTAATTAAATTATTCACTGGAATTGTGATTTTTATCGTGTATAGTAAAAATAATTATAAAATAAATTATAGTTTTAAAACAAACTAAAAAAACACGCGTTCATAGTGAATCAAACTAGAAACTAAAAATATATATTACTTAAAAGTAACATAAACAAAATTTAATACATATCTTGTTAATTTGTACGGTTTATAATTATGATCGTAATGTAACTTTTGCGCCCCCCAGTGCATTATTATTGTGTTCAATACATAATTGTTTTTAGGGGGGGCGGCGCGATTAAAATTATGATTGAAAGTTGGTTCACCAGTAGGGAAAGTTTGAGAACCCCGCTGGTCTGAAGAATATTTATTCTCTCCATTTATGGGGTCTCGGATGAGTCCCATATTGTTTTATTTCAAACAATGTGTCTCTATAGATACAGGTGTAACTAATAAAAGTGTGTTAAGGAGAAATATTAAACGTCAAAAAATATTTAGCAGTATGAGCATAAATTATTTTTATTCACTTACAAGAATTTTTTGTTTTATTTTCATTTTAAGAAAAAAATACGCACCCAACCTGTCCTTTTTTCACATAAAGAACACTTATTTTTGTTTTATTTGTATTAACCTCAAGTCTTTTTGCGGTTTTAGGGTTGCTCCTTAATCTTTTAGTCGCCAAATCTGGAAGTGGCATGTGGAATCAGTTGCCAATTATGAAAATTATTTATGCAATCAATCGCCCAATCTCGAAATCCTTCAAATCATTATTTATGAATCACCTGATCAGGACAATACAACAAAATTAGGAAATTATTGTATTGTCATCGTTTCTTGACAAGTGTGTACAATTTTGAAGTAATCTGACCTTTTAAAGTGGGTAAAAATCGAGTTCAATGGTTCCATTACATACAAGCGAAACTTACAAACGCGTGTTAAAAAAGAGGATTAGTGCTGTACTGTGAATTTACCCATGAGTTAAAAAAAGCATTTTTAAAGTTTAAGTATATGTTATATGCCGGGATTTTACAGTATGCAGTACAGATTTAGTGTTACTTTACTAACGGTAGAAATAAGAACTAAATGCTGGGACAAGAATAATTTTCTGTTATGAAAGAATATATTTTAATTTTTTAAAAGTAAGGATAATTATAATAAGTAAATAAACGTGAGTTAAAAGTTTTAGACTCTTATTTCTAAGTCTGTATTTTTTCTAGTAAATTTTTTCATAAGTTTGTCTCAAATTCTAATTCTATTTTCTTACAAGATTGCGTTCTTTGTGAATTAATCATAAAAAAAAAATATCATTAAATTTTCATAAATGAATTTTATCAACACAAATTTTACAAATGGTATTCCCAGAACTATCAAAATTAGTTATTTATAATAAAATATATAACACACACACACTCTCTCTCTCTTCGTTTTTATGTTATAAAATAATATTTCAACTCTGTTTCTTTTCATTAAAAAGACAAAAATTATGACCGCGGTAGCCCATTGGTCATAGTCACTAGCCGGCGTGTCAAGAGCTGAAGCCCTATAGTGCCCCTGAATATCCACCGTGTATACACACATTAAACTTGATGAGGCTGTTAGCCTTCGAGTTGGTGTCACGTGGTAGTTTGAAGAAGAGGGGTCTCCTCTAACTCAGATGTCACTCTCGAAACTTGACCTTGGTTGAGATTTACGAGGTCTATCACTGGCAATCCTCGAATAGCGTTGTAGTGCGAAGTTAATGAACTATCACTTAAAAGATAAAAATTGCAAGTGAAGTATCTGCTCATCTTCATTTCTCCATTCCTGCTAATAGTTCATCACTCTCCCCTATATATATATATATCTTGTTCATATTTTCAATCGCTAATAAAGTAGTTTCTTTTTATCCATTCAAGTTCAAATATTTTATTTTAACTTGTAGTGGGTGTCACTTCATGTTAATATATAGTTTTTTTCAAATATTAATTCATTAATTAAACTTTATTTTAATTTATTCTGCGTTATTTATGTCGAAGTTACAACTGGCTGCAACAGATTGCGCCAGTATGTTTTTCTAACGCAATGTAGGGATTGGTTTTTTAAATAAATTGTATTAATTGTTTTAAATGGTTTTAAAAAAGAAATTTATTAATGTTAACAGTATGCGATTAATATTGATTATTCATTCATCTAAAAGTAGTATAGTATTTAAATTGATTTTTTTAAATTCTTGATTAAAATCAAGAAGAAAACAAAATGGATGATAATTTTTGCTAAAAAATTATGTATAAAATAACATTACACTGTACACTATGGTGTTTTTATAATCCATCTTTTAAAACTGTATCTTTCATGGCTGCAGATTTAATCATATCAAATATATGAGATCCCTTCAGCAACATTTAAAATAAAATATTTAATACTAACTCTCAATTTTGTCTTATTTGTTCAAATCATACAATTTTTAATGTGCTTTACTAAAATGTTTTATTTTTAATATGATTTATTATTTATAGTTTTTAGAAACATAATTCTTTATGTCGAAATAATTATATTAAAATCCAGTATCAATAAAAATAACTAAATTGAGGCATGGTAGAATTCAATACTTATTTAAGGATCTTATATTTTCTTAATCCCTCATTCAAGTTAAGGAGCTTAATGCCTGTCGGATTATTATTCTGAAAAGACTTTATTTCTCTCCCTTTCTTCTTAAATCATTTAGTGTGTTCACGCATTTTGAACATATAAATTTAATCTCTTAATATCTTCCTTAAAATAACATACACTTTTTAACTAAGCTTTCGTGTGGACAATAATATTAAGAACGTAAACTTTTCCTTCAGCCCATGAAATCCCTGTATGATGTTGCTTTTATTCGACATTCCAATTCTCATTACGACCATCCCAATACATTGCCGTAAATTTTAAACTGAAAGTAGAGCACCCAATTGAGATGATCCCGCTCTCCTAAACAAAACCGACAGTTGGACAAGAAAAGTTACCGGGTAATCGCTTTTCTACAGGAATCAATATTCAAGAACACGAAGTAATTATCGGAACAAAACCCAGCATCCTGTTTCAGGAGGGTTTTCATCTTTCTGTTTGAGATTATACCGGAAAGTTTCGATCGCAGCTTGCCGCAAATGGAACAGATTCTGCCACTTATTTTGTGTTTCCAATAACGCGATGCTTTATTTTGAAGTTCAGCTTATGGCCCTTAAGCCTGGTAAATGCAAATGTGGAGCAGGGAAAAATTAAAATTTTCAAGAGTCCCTTGAATAGCTATTTAGTCCGGGAAATTTTAAATATGTACTAGAAATATTAAGCTTTTATGCACGATGTATGTTTGAAATAGCATTAGTATCGTATTTTAATATTTTTAAATAATGTAAATATGAGCATCACACATTTGTATTATTTTACACGATAGTATTATTACTATGTTAAGCTTCTTAACTGCTTAAGAAATAGTTATTATGAGTTGTATACTCGATATAAGAATGCTTAAAGGCTATACTTGAATTTCTATTGAAAACTTGTAATGCTGGAAAATTAGTACCAAATAAACAGCTTATAGATATTTTCAAGCATTTTAATATTCATTTGCTTAAAATAACAAAGAATATATTAGATCCAAGGTAAAATATATTTCCTCTGTAATAATTAAGTAAATTTATATATTGATAGCTATACAATTATAAACATGCATTATATATATGTATATATATGCATATATATACATATATATATATATATATGCATATGCATATATATACAAGTATATATATATATATATCAGTGGCGCGCAAAAGGGGGGTCCTGGGGGTCCGGACCCCCAAAGCCTACCAGATTTTTTCCGATTGATTATAATTCTAAGCATATAGTACGCGCGCGCGCGAGCGTAAAATTTAATTAAGTATTTGTTATTAGTGATAAATTTTATTAATTAATGCTAATTATTTATTTAAGAATTAGCTTTTTACTGTGTTTTGTTCCCCAAAACCGACAAAATCAAAAGGAGCAGGATACAAGAATGGTGAACTTTCGACTCCGGACACCCCTCCCCTTGAAAAATTCCTGTGTACACCACTGAATATATATATATATATATATATATAAATATTATATATATATATATATATATATATATATTTTATATATATATATATATATATTATATATATTTTATATATATATATATATATATATATTATATGTATATATTATATATATATATATATATTATATATATATATATATATATTATATATATATATATATATATATATACATATACATTACAATGAAATAAAAAAATGTAATTCTTTTAACATTATCTTCTGAACAATTGAATCTTAATTGAAACAAAATCACTCTTTTTGAATTTTGATTTAGTAATTGTCATTGAAAATTGAATGATTCTTTAAATTCTAACCAAACTTCTAACGCCACAATCTTATAGAATGGTTGCTTATTAACTATGCATTCCTATCGTAAACGAAGGCTTATTCACGATGAATACCTTGATTATGAACCACGTTAAAATGACGATGATGGCATCTGAATTAATAACGTCTCTCCAAACATCCACACCACGTCAAATTGAGAAATTTAGCCTCAACAGATCCAATGTGCATCAGTCGCGTTCATGAAAAAATCTTTATTGGTACCGGAACTCGACAGAAATCATACCAGCCAATGTTTCGTATTAGTGGCCACTTAGCTATCACTGACACTCTAAAGTTAAGTGAGTCTGAAGTCTGGGAATCATACACATTATTCGCGTAAGTTTTGGATTACTGTTCGATAGAATTTTCTAGAAAGTACTTTTTGACTATTTAACGTTTAGGGGGGGGGGTCCGGCTGTTCATAGGAGCCCATGTTAAGTTGCGTAAGTTTATGAACCTTTTTTATCCGAAACTACTTACTTCTTATGAATAAATTTTTTACAGTAGGTTATGTGTACGATTAACAAAACTTTAACGAAGGGTTTTGTCTTTTTGCTAAAAATTAAAGTAGTTATAATTTAAAAAAAAAATGTCCAATTTTTTTCTCCTAAAGTTCAGCTTAAAAAGGCCTTATCTAAAGAGGCTTGCCAAAGATATCTAATTCCCTCCAACAAAATGTGTAAAACAAAATAATTGTATGCTCACTGAAAATTTAAGGATTATATAATAAGTAGTTTTGAGAAAAAGGTACACGAAGTGAAAAATATTACATTTTGAGAAAATAAGCTTTAAAGTAAAAATTTGTGGTAGTTTGAGCATTTACTTTTTTATTAATTTCCTGAAGCACGTGAAGCATTTCTTTACCATCTGTACCTACAAAAGGCCCTTCTAATTTTCTTTTTTTTCATTATTTTTAACAATTTTGCCTTATTTTGGGATCTTAAGATGATTTCGTTGGGCTACACGAATGATAAGCGCATCTAAGGTTTTGACCACACTGTAATAATTTGGTTCAATATATATCACAATGTTTTAATATTATTAATTTCCCTATACGACTCACATTGAACTGTGTAATAGCCATATTTATGTTAATTTTAGAGTTTTTAATTTCACAAATGTTGATCTTTGAATCACTAACCATATGGTGTTTTTAACGCAATACCGTTTACTCATACACGTTTGGATAATCCTAATAGACTCTAACGTTTCCATTTGAGTATCATATGGTTTCGCGCTCATCAGAAACTTATACAAGAAGCACAGATGCTCCTAGCAGAGCTCATTTAATGCGCGCCAAAGAGTAGCTTCATTTAAAAATATAAATAAAAATAGTTCCAATTATCGTATATCCTCATATCATATATCATTTTTAAACAGAAATATTTGAACTTTCAGGAAGTACAAAAAGTAAAAAAAAATCGATAGTTTTTCAAAAATTCATTTGCTAGACCACCTTATTCAAAAACAACACTAATTACTCTTTATCTCTATATCACACATTACATTGTTCAGGAGAAAATAACATTTCTTTATTTGTATAGCTACAGTTAAACTTTCCTAAGAAATAAAAAAAAAATGCATTTAATCGGGAAAAATGAATTGTCATCAAATTTGGTAAATGTGCTATTCACATAAAATGTTCACAAATAAATTAAAAATAAAACTTTTTCATTGAGTTTTGCACTGAAAAATGGTAAAACAAAACAAATGAAACTAGGAAAGGAATTAATAAGCAACGTAATCATTTATTGATTTGTTTTTGATCTTTCTGCCATCGAAATGTATCAAATAATGGAGGGGATTTTTAAAATGTTTTTATGATAAGTAAAAAAAGTTTTTTCAGTTTGCAAGTGCAAATTATAACCAAATATCAGAAGTGTTGCAGTTGTACTTAGGATGTTATAATGAAAATTTGCCATAGTGATCGCCATTATGCAGTAAATATTCAAGTCAATGTATTTAACAGTAGATCGTAGCTAGTCTTTCACGATGATTCACACACACGAAACAATGAAATTCTTGAAGAAGTCGTACTATCAAACCCCAGGCACGTAAAATGCGTATATTTTGTGTGTGGATCCTGCCATTCATTCTTTAGGAAGCAAAATTTATGAACCGCTACTGAAGCATTCCCCTTCTTTTCTTGTGGGTGCTGTATCTCATTGACTATGGTCACTAGCTAGCGGCCGCGGCGTCTTGAGTTCAAAACCTAGTTCCACCTAATACCCAAGGAAAAGAAAAGCCTATGAATAGAGTATGCGACTCCTACAGGACGCGTCCCCAGATGGCGGATCGGTGAATAGTTCTATTGGATTGATTTCCAGTATGTGGTAAGAAGAAAATGAAATACTTTCCGCGGGGGACCAAAAGATATGAGATTTAGTCAGTCTACCACCCTAGTGGTTCCTCATTTAAAGGGAAGCTGCATAATACCCTTCACCATGGACCAACAGACATGATATTTAGTCTGTCTACCGCCCTAGTGGTTCCTCACCTAAAGGGAAGTTTCATAATACCCTTCACCATGAACCAGAGCATAGAAAAGCTTCTTCACCTTAAATCTGTTGAGGCTTAAAGTCATTCCATTGGACTGATGCGGAAGATTGAAAAGAAAAGTGCCAGCTCAGGTACCATCTTCCACTCTTGACCGTGGTTCAAAATAAGGAAGTCGTCTCCAATAGCCTTTGTGTTGTTTAACAGATCGACGTTAATAAACCCTCAATGCCTCAACTCCTTACTTACAACAAGTGAGTGAGTGAATGGATATTACCGTCGCATTGTTCAGCTACACGAGGACTTTTGGCGACGGACCACGTAATTTTGAACCATGGTCAAGTGACGTGGGCGAAACCTGAGCCCTCTCTCCTAACTACAACACCACACCAACGGGAGGATATTTCAGCTCTCGACAGATTTAACGTACATCGCTGCCCTACACGACCGGTCTTTAGTAGTACTGGCTCCAACTCGTGACAAGGCCAGCCACGATTCGATACCTTGACCACTTGGCTACCGCGTCCTTGTTTACAAAGAAAGCAGGCAAACACACTAGCTCCATCGTGTTAGCTATAAACCTCAGAATGAGAGGACCCTTAATATGACTACTTTTCGAAACGTTTTATATCGAAACCTGCTTCATAATGCTTCTTCTCAGTAAGTTTAAACATACCGAGATTTTTTCAAACACCGAGGACGTCCTATGCTTATCTCGGTTTCATACTCTAAACTAAACTCAGTAGCACAGCAGCCTACGAAGAGACAAGGTCTTCTGTGCCCATTTCAGCTTTCGTGACCTTAGTCACCGAAATACATGAGCAAATGTTCCGATTAGGTGGTGAGTCTGACACGAAGCCCCCAGTGTTTAGTTCTCAAACAAGCTTGGTACTCATTTATTGACTCACTGAAAGGATGACAAGCTGAGTCAACATTGCCCATCCCGGGGTTTGAACCAAGGACCTGTGGCGTGGAAATATAATACACTACAACTCGGCCACGGGGCTTCAGTTTTATACTCTACTATTTACAAATCTTATTCTGAGTTGCTCAAATAGTTTTTGCACTCCATTTAGATAAAAGCGTTTTTGTGTAATTGTGCCGTTTTGCATACGAAACGTCACCTAACGGACATTTTTTTTTAATTCCTTGAATGCATCTTATGTATAGTCTACTTTCCAAATTTCGTGGCAATCCGCTCATGTAAAATGTTGTTTAGAAGAATTTAAATGCAGCTTCCCTGTATATTTTGCATTTGATTAGAACAATCCAGAACATTAACTTAAAGTAATCGATACACTGTTCTTTAAATTATTTTTTCCGCATTAGAATTTAAACTAGTTTTGATTAGATAGGTTTTAATTTTATGCGCAGACGTCAAAAAAAGAAGCAACAACAAAAATTTAACTAGTATGTGACTTTTATTTACTGCAAAGAAAAGAAATCAAATATAATACGTAATTTCAGTATTTAGTTCTACTGTTATTTAAAATGATTGAAGTGAAATTAATTTTTCTTTCTTTAAAACAATGAGTTGCCGCGGTAGCCAAGTGGTCAAGGTACCGGATTGTGGCTGGCTTGTCACGAGTTTGACCCCAGTACCATTGTAGACCTGCCGTGTAGAGGAACGATGCACGTTAAATCAGTCGAGAGCTCAAGCATCCTCCCGTTGGTGTGATGTGGTAGTTAAGAGAGGGGTGCCAGCTCAGGTGTCATTCTCGTCACTTGACCATGGTTCAGAATTACGAGGTTCGTTCCCAAAAGCCCCCACGTATCCATACACGTTTACTCACTCAACGTGCTCACTCACTATTTGAGAAACAATGAAAATAATATTCATTAAAAATTGAAGTTGTGGCCCAGTCACGCAAAAGTAATATAGAAATTCTGATTATATATAAATACGCAGTTTAAAATGAAAGTGTCTATAGATAAATAATAATAATAAATGATAGATATAGGTAATTTAATTTCATTTGATGTACATTATAGAAAGCTCTTGACTATTTCAATCAAAAATCTTAAACTAGTTTTAAGTTATTTTTATGCGGAGTAATTATGCTGAAGATATAATTAGTACTCTCATGATAATTAGAAAGTACTAAATGGTATGTAAAGAGTGTAAACGATTTTCACGAAAAACCAATTCTTAAATGTGTATCTTCCAAAACTATTTTTCTAAAATATCACTGCAATAATCATTCATAAAAATATCATAAAATTAAGTAAAATTTTAAATATCAAATGGTGAATATTTAAATTATATGAATCAGCACTTGCGTTAAAGTTCTTATGATTTAAAAAGGCGTAAGAAAAATACCGTTCTCAAAAATGTCCTTAATCAATCTGTTAACACAACATAACATTACATTTTCATCCTTTTAAACACTACATTGAAGATTTTTCTCAGAGAGAGATAGAGAGAGAGAGAGAGATTATATATTAGATATAACTTCTTAAAAAATAATGTGCATATTTCTTCAAAACACTTCTTCAAAAATTTGTTTTCAAAATACTTCGATTATTATGCTTAAGGTATTTTTCATGATTTAACTCTATAATTTCAAAAAATCATGGAACTACATAAAAAATAAATAATATATTTTTTTTATTTTTTAAAAAAAAGATCTTTTGGAAGTATACTAATTTTAAGAATTTTTTTTTACATTTTACTTCTCATTCTTTCGTAAAACACATCTAAAATCTTTAAGAAAAAATTCTTATTTTTTTAATATGCCAAAGAACTTTTTCTTGCTCAGCTGAGAAATTGTTTGTTTAAAAGCTTTTTTTTCTTCTTAATTTTAGCAATATTATCCAAAGAGTTTTGTTTAAAATTAGAATTTAATTAGCTTCCATTAAACATCAAGTTAATTAAAAATTATATTAACGCATTTCAGAAAATTGCTCCAAAATTCATAAGCTGTAATTTCATTGATAAAGTTTCCTCAGACTTTTATTTTAACATAACTTAATTAAGTTCAAGAAAGAGTGTTGGAAAAATATTAATAAAGAAATATTGTTTTTGTTCGAGTACAGAGAAAAAAAAAACCATTTTTTTAA
Organism: Trichonephila clavipes; assembly: GCA_019973935.1. NCBI lineage: Eukaryota > Metazoa > Arthropoda > Arachnida > Araneae > Nephilidae > Trichonephila > Trichonephila clavipes. The sequence continues at coordinate 1,015,420 of BMAU01014696.1, forward strand.
TTGAACAACATGCTATCTGATTAAAACTGCATTTTAAGTTTTAGATTTACCTAAAAAATTTTAATCATAAAATTGATTACATCTTGGTAAGGAATAACTC
>BMAU01014700.1:0-12440 GCA_019973935.1 Trichonephila clavipes
TAACCCAAAATTTTAGCAGAAATCTAAATCTGGTCTTCGTTTTGAAAATTCCGTAACTTTTTTTTTAAATTGAAAGATCATATTTAAAAAAACCGACGCTTTGACGCTGGACAGCCAACTTATCGACGATTCGGTGACCAAGCTTATAACTTTTTTTTCCACCCTAGAAACTTACCAAAGTGACCCATTTAACCCGAAATTTTAGCAGAAATCTAAATCTGGTCTCCGTTTTGCGAAATTCCAGTAACTTTTTTTTTTAAATTAAAAGATAATCTTAAAAAAAACTGACGCTTTGACGCTGGACAGCCAACTTATCGATGATTCGGTGCTTAAGCTTATAACTTTTTTCCACCCTAGAAACTTACTAAAGTGACTTTTTAACCTGAAATTTTAGCAGAAATCTAAATCTGGTCTCCGTTTTGCGAAATTCCTGTAACTTTGTTTTTAAATTGAAAGATCATCTTTAAAAAAACCGACGCTGGACAGCCACTTTACCGACGATTAGGTGACCAAGCCTATCACTTTTTTTTAGCCTTAGAAACTTACCAAAGTGAACCATTTAACCCGAAATTTTAGCATAAATCTAAATCTGGTCTCCGTTTTGCGAAATTCCTGTAACTTTTTTTTAAATTGAAAGATTATCTTAAAAAAACTGACGCTTTGACGCTGGACAGCCACTTTACCGACGATTAGGTGACCGAGCCAATCACTTTTCTTTTTAGCCTTAGAAACTTACCAAAGTGACCCATTTAACCCAAAATTTTAGCAGAAATCTAAATCTGGTCTTCGTTTTGCGAAATTCCTGTAACTTTTTTTTTTAATTGAAAGATCATCTTTAAAAAAACCGACGCTGGACAGCCACTTTACCGACGATTATGTGACCAAGCCAATCACTTTTTTTTAGCCTTAGAAACTTACCAAAGTGACCCATTTAACCCGAAATTTTAGCAGAAATCTAAATCTGGTCTCCGTTTTGCGAAATTCCGGTAACTTTTTTTTTAAATTGAAAGATCATCTTTAAAAAACCGACGCTTTGACGTTGGACAGCCAACTTATCGACGATTCGGTGATCAAGCTTATAACTTTTTTTCCACCCTAGAAACTTACCAAAGTGACCCATTTAACCCGAAATTTTAGCAGAAATCTAAATCTGGTCTCCGTTTTGCGAAATTCCCGTAACTTTTTTTTTTAAATTGAAAGATCATCTTAAAAAAACCGACGCTTTGACGTTGGACAGCCAACTTATCGACGATTCGGTGACCAAGCTTACAAATTTTTTTTTCCACCCTAGAAACTTACCAAAGTGACCCATTTAACCCGAAATTTAAGCATAAATCTAAATCTGGTCTCCGTTTTGCGAAATTCCTGTAACTTTGTTTTTAAATTGAAAGATCATCTTTAAAAAAACCGACGCTGGACAGCCACTTTACCGACGATTAGGTGACCAAGCCTATCACTTTTTTTCTTAGAAACTTACCAAAGTGACCCATTTAACCCGAAATTTTAGCAGAAATCTAAATCTGGTCTCCGTTTTGCGAAATTCCTGTAACTTTTTTTTAATTGAAAGATCATCTTTAAAAAAACCGACGCTTTGACGCTGGACAGCCAACTTATCGACGATTCGGTGACCAAGCTTATAACTTTTTTTTCCACCCTAGAAACTTACCAAAGTGACCCATTTAACCCGAAATTTTAGCAGAAATCTAAATCTGGTCTCCGTTTTGCGAAATTCCTGTAATTTTTTTAAATTGAAAGATCATCTTTAAAAAAACCGACGCTTTGACGCTGGACAGCCAACTTATCGACGATTCGGTGACCAAGCTTATAACTTTTTTCCACCCTAGAAACTTACCAAAGTGACCCATTTAACCCGAAATTTTAGCATAAATCTAAATCTGGTCTCCGTTTTGCGAAATTCCTGTAACTTTTTTTTTAAATTGAAAGATCATCTTAAAAAAAAACTGACGCTTTGACGCTGGACAGCCACTTTACCGACGATTAGGTGACCAAGCCAATCACTTTTCTTTTTAGCCTTAGAAACTTACCAAAGTGACCCATTTAACCCGAAATTTTAGCAGAAATCTAAATCTGGTCTCCGTTTTGCGAAATTCCTGTAACTTTTTTTTTTTTAAATTGTAAGATCATAAAAAAACCGACGCTTTGACGCTGGACAGCCAACTTATCGACGATTCGGTGACCAAGCTTATAACTTTTTTTTCCACCCTAGAAACTTACCAAAGTGACCCATTTAACCCGAAATTTTAGCAGAAATCTAAATCTGGTCTCCGTTTTGCGAAATTCCCGTAACTTTTTTTTTAAATTGAAAGATCATCTTTAAAAAAACCGACGCTTTGACGTTGGACAGCCAACTTATCGACGATACGGTGACCAAGCTTATAACTTTTTTTTTTCCACCCTAGAAACTTACCAAAGTGACCCATTTAACCCGAAATTTAAGCATAAATCTAAATCTGGTCTCCGTTTTGCGAAATTCCAGTGACTTTTTTTTTAAATTGAAAGATTATGTTAAAAAAACTGACGCTTTGACGCTGGACAGCCAATTTACCGACGATTAGGTGACCAAGCTTATAACTTTTTTCCACCCTAGAAACTTACCAAAGTGACCCTTTTAACCCGAAATTTTAGCAGAAATCTAAATCTGGTCTCCGTTTTGCGAAATTCCTGTAACTTTTTTTTAAATTGAAAGATCATCTTTAAAAAAACCGACGCTTTGACGCTGGACAGCCAACTTATCGACGATTGGGTGACCAAGCTTATAACTTTTTTTTCCACCCTAGAAACTTACCAAAGTGACCCATTTAACCCGAAATTTTAGCATAAATCTAAATCTGGTCTCCGTTTTGCGAAATTCCTGTAACTTTTTTTTTAAATTGAAAGATCATCTTAAAAAAACTGACGCTTTGACACTGGACAGCCACTTTACCGACGATTAGGTGACCGAGCCAATCACTTTCCTTTTAACCTTAGAAACTTACCAAAGTGACCCATTTAACCCAAAATTTTAGCAGAAATCTAAATCTGGTCTTCGTTTTGCGAAATTCCTGTAACTTTTTTTAATTGAAAGATCATCTTTAAAAAAACCGACGCTGGACAGCCACTTTACCGACGATTATGTGACCAAGCCAATCACTTTTCTTTTTAGCCTTAGAAACTTACCAAAGTGACCCATTTAACCCGAAATTTTAGCAGAAATCTAAATCTGGTCTCCGTTTTGCGAAATTCTTGTAACTTTTTTTTTTAAATTGAAAGATCATCTTTAAAAAAACCGACGCTGGACAGCCACTTTACCGACGATTAGGTGACCAAGCCAATCACTTTTCTTTTTAGCCTTAGAAACTTACCAAAGTGACCCATTTAACCCGAAATTTTAGCAGAAATCTAAACCTGGTCTTCGTTTTGCGAAATTCCGTAACCTTTTTTTTAAATTGAAAGATCATCTTTAAAAAAACCGACGCTGGACAGCCACTTTACCGACGATTAGGTGACCAAGCCAATCACTTTTCTTTTTAGCCTTAGAAACTTACCAAAGTGACCCATTTTACCAAAGTGACCTTTTTTTTAATTGAAAGAATTTAAAAAACCGACGCAGAAATCGAAATCTGGTCTCCGTTTTGCGAAATTCCGTTTTGTTTTTTTTTTTTTTAAATTGAAAGATTATCTTAAAAAAACTGACGCTTTGACGCTGGACAGCCACTTTACCGACGATTAGGTGACCGAGCCAATCACTTTTTTTTTAGCCTTAGAAACTTACCAAAGTGACCCATTTAACCCAAAATTTTAGCAGAAATCTAAATCTGGTCTTCGTTTTGCGAAATTCCGTAACTTTTTTTTTTTTTTTTAAATTGAAAGATCATCTTTAAAAAAACCGACGCTTTGACGCTGGACAGCCAACTTATCGACGATTCGGTGACCAAGCTTATAACTTTTTTTTTTCCACCCTAGAAACTTACCAAAGTGACCCATTTAACCCGAAATTTTAGCAGAAATCTAAATCTGGTCTCCGTTTTGCGAAATTCCAGTAACTTTTTTTTTTAAATTAAAAGATCATCTTAAAAAACTGACGCTTTGACGCTGGACAGCCAACTTATCGATGATTCGGTGACCAAGCTTATAACTTTTTTTCCACCCTAGAAACTTACTAAAGTGACCCATTTAACCCGAAATTTTAGCAGAAATCTAAATCTGGTCTCCGTTTTGCGAAATTCCTGTAACTTTGTTTTTAAATTGAAAGATCATCTTTAAAAAAACCGACGCTGGACAGCCACTTTACCGACGATTAGGTGACCAAGCCTATCACTTTTTTTTTAGCCTTAGAAACTTACCAAAGTGACCCATTTAACCCGAAATTTTAGCAGAAATCTAAATCTGGTCTCCGTTTTGCGAAATTCCTGTAACTTTTTTTTTAAATTGAAAGATCATCTTTAAAAAAACCGACGCTTTGACGTTGGACAGCCAACTTATCGACGATTCGGTGACCAAGCTTACAAATTTTTTTTTCCACCCTAGAAACTTACCAAAGTGACCCATTTAACCCGAAATTTTAGCAGAAATCTAAATCTGGTCTCCGTTTTGCGAAATTCCTGTAACTTTTTTTTTAAATTGAAAGATCATCTTTAAAAAAACCGACGCTTTGACGTTGGACAGCCAACTTATCGACGATTCGGTGACCAAGCTTACAATTTTTTTTTCCACCCTAGAAAGTTACCAAAGTGACCCATTTAACCCGAAATTTTAGCATAAATCTAAATCTGGTCTCCGTTTTGCGAAATTCCAGTAACTTTGTTTTTAAATTGAAAGATCATCTTAAAAAACCGACGCTTTTGGACAGCCACTTTACCGACGATTAGGTGACCAAGCCTATCACTTTTTTTTTAGCCTTAGAAACTTACCAAAGTGACCCATTTAACCCGAAATTTTAGCAGAAATCTAAATCTGGTCTCCGTTTTGCGAAATTCCTGTAACTTTTTTAAATTGAAAGATCATCTTTAAAAAAACCGACGCTTTGACGCTGGACAGCCAACTTATCGACGATTCGGTGACCAAGCTTATAACTTTTTTTTCCACCCTAGAAACTTACCAAAGTGACCCATTTAACCCGAAATTTTAGCAGAAATCTAAATCTGGTCTCCGTTTTGCGAAATTCCTGTAACTTTTTTTTAAATTGAAAGATCATCTTTAAAAAACTGACGCTTTGACGCTGGACAGCCACTTTACCGACGATTAGGTGACCAAGCCAATCACTTTTTTTTTAGCCTTAGAAACTTACCAAAGTGACCCATTTAACCCGAAATTTTAGCAGAAATCTAAATCTGGTCTCCGTTTTGCGAAATTCCTGTAACTTTTTTAAATTGAAAGATATTTAAAAAAACCGACGCTTTGACGCTGGACAGCCAACTTATCGACGATTCGGTGACCAAGCTTATAACTTTTTTTTTTAAACTTACCAAAGTGACCCATTTAACCCGAAATTTAAAAATCTAAATCTGGTCTCCGTTTTGCGAAATTCCCGTTTTTTTTAAATTGAAAGATCATCTTTAAAAAAACCGACGCTGACGCTGGACAGCCAACTTATCGACGATTACGGTGATTAGCTTATAACTTTTTTCCACCGACGATTAGGTGACCAAAATTTTAAGCATAAATCTAAATCTGGTCTCCTTTTTTTCCACTTTTTTTTAAAATTGAAAGATCATCTTTAAAAAAAGAAACTTACCAAAGTGACCCATTTAACCCGAAATTTTAGCAGAAATCTAAATCTGGTCTCCGTTTTGCGAAATTCCTGTAACTTTTTTTTAAATTGAAAGATCATCTTTAAAAAAACTGACGCTTTGACGCTGGACAGCCAACTTATCGACGATTCGGTGACCAAGCTTATAACTTTTTTTTTTCCACCCTAGAAACTTACCAAAGTGACCCATTTAACCCGAAATTTTAGCATAAATCTAAATCTGGTCTCCGTTTTGCGAAATTCCTGTAACTTTTTTTTTTAAATTGAAAGATCATCTTAAAAAACTGACGCTTTGACGCTGGACAGCCACTTTACCGACGATTAGGTGAGCCAATCACTTTTTTTTAGCCTTAGAAACTTACCAAAGTGACCCATTTAACCCAAAATTTTAGCAGAAATCTAAATCTGGTCTCGTTTTGCGAAATTCCTGTAACTTTTTTTTTTTAAATTGAAAGATCATCTTTAAAAAACCGACGCTTTGACGCTGGACAGCCACTTTACCGACGATTGGGTGACCAAGCCAATCACTTTTTTTTTAGCCTTAGAAACTTACCAAAGTGACCCATTTAACCCGAAATTTTAGCAGAAATCTAAATCTGGTCTCCGTTTTGCGAAATTCTTGTAACTTTTTTTAAATTGAAAGATCATCTTAAAAAAACCGACGCTTTGACGCTGGACAGCCACTTATCGACGATTCGGTGACCAAGCCAATCACTTTTTTTTTTCCAGCCTTAGAAACTTACCAAAGTGACCCATTTAACCCGAAATTTTAGCAGAAATCTAAATCTGGTCTCCGTTTTGCGAAATTCCTGTAACTTTTTTTTTTTAAATTGAAAGATCATCTTTAAAAAAAAACTTTGACGCTGGACAGCCACTTTACCGACGATTAGGTGACCAAGCCAATCACTTTTTTTTTTAGCCTTAGAAACTTACCAAAGTGACCCATTTAACCCGAAATTTTAGCAGAAATCTAAATCTGGTCTCCGTTTTGCGAAATTCCTGTACTTTTTTTTAAATTGAAAGATCATCTTTAAAAAACCGACGCTTTGACGCTGGACAGCCACTTTATCGACGATTCGGTGACCAAGCCAATCACTTTTTTCTTTTTAGCCTAGAAACTTACCAAAGTGACCCATTTAACCCGAAATTTTAGCAGAAATCTAAATCTGGTCTCCGTTTTGCGAAATTCCCGTAACTTTTTTTTTTAAATTGAAAGATCATCTTAAAAAAAACCGACGCTTTGACGCTGGACAGCCAACTTATCGACGATTCGGTGACCAAGCTTATAACTTTTTTTCCAGCCTAGAAACTTACCAAAGTGACCCATTTAACCCGAAATTTTAGCAGAAATCTAAATCTGGTCTCCGTTTTGCGAAATTCCTGTAACTTTTTTTTTAAATTGAAAGATCATCTTAAAAAAAAACCTGGACGCTTACGATGATTCGGTGCCACTTTTTTTTTACCGACGATTAGGTATCGACGAAGCCAAGCCTATCACTTTTTTTTTAGCCTTAGAAACTTACCAAAGTGACCCATTTAACCCGAAATTTTAGCATAAATCTAAATCTGGTCTCCGTTTTGCGAAATTCCTGTAACTTTTTTTTAAATTGAAAGATCATCTTTAAAAAAAAACGCTTTGACGCTGGACAGCCACTTTACCGACGATTAGGTGACCAAGCCAATCACTTTTTTTTTAGCCTTAGAAACTTACCAAAGTGACCCATTTAACCCGAAATTTTAGCAGAAATCTAAATCTGGTCTCCGTTTTGCGAAATTCCTGTAACTTTTTTTTTAAATTGAAAGATCATCTTTAAAAAAACCGACGCTTTGACGCTGGACAGCCACTTATCGACGATTCGGTGACCAAGCCAATCACTTTTTTTTCCACCCTAGAAACTTACCAAAGTGACCCATTTAACCCGAAATTTTAGCAGAAATCTAAATCTGGTCTCCGTTTTGCGAAATTCCTGTAACTTTTTTTTAAATTGAAAGATCATCTTTAAAAAAACCGACGCTTTGACGCTGGACAGCCAACTTATCGACGATTCGGTGACCAAGCTTATAACTTTTTTTCCACCCTAGAAACTTACCAAAGTGACCCATTTAACCCGAAATTTTAGCAGAAATCTAAATCTGGTCTCCGTTTTGCGAAATTCCGTAACTTTTTTTAAATTGAAAGATCATCTTTAAAAAAACCGACGCTTTGACGCTGGACAGCCAACTTATCGACGATTCGGTGACCAAGCTTATAACTTTTTTTTCCACCCTAGAAACTTACCAAAGTGACCCATTTAACCCGAAATTTTAGCATAAATCTAAATCTGGTCTCCGTTTTGCGAAATTCCTGTAACTTTTTTTTAAATTGAAAGATCATCTTTCCAAAAAAAAAAACGCTTTGACGCTGGACAGCCACTTTATCGACGATTCGGTGACCAAGCCTATCACTTTTTTTTTTACCTTAGAAACTTACCAAAGTGACCCATTTAACCCGAAATTTTAGCAGAAATCTAAATCTGGTCTCCGTTTTGCGAAATTCCTGTAACTTTTTTTTAAATTGAAAGATCATCTTTAAAAAAACCGACGCTTTGACGCTGGACAGCCAACTTATCGACGATTCGGTGACCAAGCCAATCATAACTTTTTTTTTTCCACCCTAGAAACTTACCAAAGTGACCCATTTAACCCGAAATTTTAGCAGAAATCTAAATCTGGTCTCCGTTTTGCGAAATTCCTGTAACTTTTTTTTAAATTGAAAGATCATCTTTAAAAAAACCGACGCTTTGACGCTGGACAGCCAACTTATCGACGATTCGGTGACCAAGCTTATAACTTTTTTTTCCACCCTAGAAACTTACCAAAGTGACCCATTTAACCCGAAATTTTAGCATAAATCTAAATCTGGTCTCCGTTTTGCGAAATTCCTGTAACTTTTTTTAAATTGAAAGATCATCTTAAAAAAACCGACGCTTTGACGCTGGACAGCCAACTTTACCGACGATTCGGTGACCAAGCTTATCACTTTTTTTTTCCAGCCTTAGAAACTTACCAAAGTGACCCATTTAACCCGAAATTTTAGCAGAAATCTAAATCTGGTCTCCGTTTTGCGAAATTCCTGTAACTTTTTTTTTTTTAAATTGAAAGATCATCTTTAAAAAAACCGACGCTTTGACGCTGGACAGCCAACTTATCGACGATTCGGTGACCAAGCTTATAACTTTTTTTTCCACCCTAGAAACTTACCAAAGTGACCCATTTAACCCGAAATTTTAGCAGAAATCTAAATCTGGTCTCCGTTTTGCGAAATTCCCGTAACTTTTTTTTTTTTAAATTGAAAGATCATCTTTAAAAAAACCGACGCTTTGACGTTGGACAGCCAACTTATCGACGATTCGGTGACCAAGCTTATAACTTTTTTTTCCACCCTAGAAACTTACCAAAGTGACCCATTTAACCCGAAATTTTAGCATAAATCTAAATCTGGTCTCCGTTTTGCGAAATTCCTGTAACTTTTTTTTTTAAATTGAAAGATCATCTTTAAAAAACTGACGCTTTGACGCTGGACAGCCAACTTTACCGACGATTAGGTGACCAAGCCTTATAACTTTTTTCCACCCTAGAAACTTACCAAAGTGACCCATTTAACCCGAAATTTTAGCAGAAATCTAAATCTGGTCTCCGTTTTGCGAAATTCCTGTAACTTTTTTTTAAATTGAAAGATCATCTTTAAAAACCGACGCTTTGACGCTGGACAGCCAACTTATCGACGATTGGGTGACCAAGCTTATAACTTTTTTTCCACCCTAGAAACTTACCAAAGTGACCCATTTAACCCGAAATTTTAGCATAAATCTAAATCTGGTCTCCGTTTTGCGAAATTCCTGTAACTTTTTTTTAAATTGAAAGATCATCTTAAAAAAACTGACGCTTTGACACTGGACAGCCACTTTACCGACGATTAGGTGACCGAGCCAATCACTTTCCTTTTAACCTTAGAAACTTACCAAAGTGACCCATTTAACCCAAAATTTTAGCAGAAATCTAAATCTGGTCTTCGTTTTGCGAAATTCCTGTAACTTTTTTTTTTAATTGAAAGATCATCTTTAAAAAAACCGACGCTGGACAGCCACTTTACCGACGATTATGTGACCAAGCCAATCACTTTTTTTTTAGCCTTAGAAACTTACCAAAGTGACCCATTTAACCCGAAATTTTAGCAGAAATCTAAATCTGGTCTCCGTTTTGCGAAATTCTTGTAACTTTTTTTTAAATTGAAAGATCATCTTTAAAAAAAAAACCGACGCTGGACAGCCACTTTACCGACGATTAGGTGACCAAGCCAATCACTTTTCTTTTTAGCCTTAGAAACTTACCAAAGTGACCCATTTAACCCGAAATTTTAGCAGAAATCTAAACCTGGTCTTCGTTTTGCGAAATTCCGTAACCTTTTTTTTAAATTGAAAGATCATCTTTAAAAAAAAAACCGACGCTGGACAGCCACTTTACCGACGATTAGGTGACCAAGCCAATCACTTTTTTTTTAGCCTTAGAAACTTACCAAAGTGACCCATTTAACCCGAAATTTTAGCAGAAATCTAAATCTGGTCTCCGTTTTGCGAAATTCCTGTAACTTTTTTTTTAAATTGAAAGATTATCTTAAAAAACTGACGCTTTGACGCTGGACAGCCACTTTACCGACGATTAGGTGACCGAGCCAATCACTTTTCTTTTAGCAGAAACTTACCAAAGTGACCCATTTAACCCAAAATTTTAGCAGAAATCTAAATCTGGTCTTCGTTTTGCGAAATTCCTGTAACTTTTTTTTAATTGACAGATCATCTTAAAAAAAACCGACGCTGGACAGCCACTTTACCGACGATTAGGTGACCAAGCCAATCACTTTTCTTTTTAGCCTTAGAAACTTACCAAAGTGACCCATTTAACCCGAAATTTTAGCAGAAATCTAAATCTGGTCTCCGTTTTGCGAAATTCCCGTAACTTTTTTTTAAAATGAAAGATCATCTTTAAAAAACCAACGCTTTGACGCTGGACAGCCAATTTATCGACGATTCGGTGACCAAGCTTATAACTTTTTTTTCCACCCTAGAAAATTACCAAAGTGACCCATTTAACCCGAAATTTTAGCATAAATCTAAACCTGGTCTCCGTTTTGCGAAATTCCAGTAACTTTTTTTTTTAAATTAAAAGATCATCTTAAAAAAACTGACGCTTTGACGCTGGACAGCCACTTTACCGACGATTAGGTGACCAAGCCTATCACTGTATTTTAGCCTTAGAAACTTACCAAAGTGAACCATTTAACCCAAAATTTTAGCAGAAATCTAAATCTTGTCTCCGTTTTGCGAAATTACTGTAACTTTTTTTTTAAATTGAAAGATCATCTTTAAAAAAACCGACGCTTTGACGTTGGACAGCCAACTTATCGATGATTCGGTGCTTAAGCTTATAACTTTTTTCCACCCTAGAAACTTACTAAAGTGACTTTTTTAACCTTAAATTTTAGCAGAAATCTAAATCTGGTCTCCGTTTTGCGAAATTCCTGTAACTTTGTTTTTAAATTGAAAGATCATCTTTAAAAAAACCGACGCTGGACAGCCACTTTACCGACGATTAGGTGACCAAGCCTATCACTTTTTTTTTAGCCTTAGAAACTTACCAAAGTGAACCATTTAACCCGAAATTTTAGCATAAATCTAAATCTGGTCTCCGTTTTGCGAAATTCCTGTAACTTTTTTTTTAAATTGAAAGATTATCTTAAAAAAACTGACGCTTTGACGCTGGACAGCCACTTTACCGACGATTAGGTGACCGAGCCAATCACTTTTCTTTTTAGCCTTAGAAACTTACCAAAGTGACCCATTTAACCCGAAATTTTAGCAGAAATCTAAATCTGGTCTTCGTTTTGCGAAATTCCTGTAACTTTTTTTTTTAATTGAAAGATCATCTTTAAAAAAAACCGACGCTGGACAGCCACTTTACCGACGATTATGTGACCAAGCCAATCACTTTTTTTTTAGCCTTAGAAACTTACCAAAGTGACCCATTTAACCCGAAATTTTAGCGAAATCTAAATCTGGTCTCCGTTTTGCGAAATTCCGTAACTTTTTTAAATTGAAAGATCATCTTTAAAAAACCGACGCTTTGACGTTGGACAGCCAACTTATCGACGATTCGGTGACCAAGCTTATAACTTTTTTTTCCACCCTAGAAACTTACCAAAGTGACCCATTTAACCCGAAATTTTAGCAGAAATCTAAATCTGGTCTCCGTTTTGCGAAATTCCCGTAACTTTTTTTTTTTTAAAATGAAAGATCATCTTTAAAAAACCGACGCTTTGACGTTGGACAGCCAACTTATCGACGATTCGGTGACCAAGCTTACAACTTTTTTTTCCACCCTAGAAACTTACCAAAGTGACCCATTTAACCCGAAATTTAAGCATAAATCTAAATCTGGTCTCCGTTTTGCGAAATTCCTGTAACTTTGTTTTTAAATTGAAAGATCATCTTTAAAAAACCGACGCTGGACAGCCACTTTACCGACGATTAGGTGACCAAGCCTATCACTTTTTTAGCCTTAGAAACTTACCAAAATGACCCATTTAACCCGAAATTTTAGCAGAAATCTAAATCTGGTCTCCGTTTTGCGAAATTCCTGTAACCTTCTTTACCGA